>PVJS01000264.1:69057-138073 GCA_004027185.1 Glis glis
AAGGGATTGAAACCAGAAAACTACAGTAATATATGCATACCCATGTTCATAGCAGCACAATTCACAGTGGCCAAATCATGGAACCAACCTAGGTGTCCATCAACAGATGAGTGGATTACAAAATTGTGGGAAATACACACAATGGAATTCTACTCAGCAATAAAGAAGAACAAAATAACATCATTTGCAAGAAAGTGGAGGATCTGGAGAACATTATGTTAAGCAAGATCAGTCAATCACAAAAAAAGAAGGGACATATGTTTTCATTAATATGTGCAACCTAAGGAGTAGTAGGGTCACACAAGGGACTCCGGGTGATAATAGAGAACACTTAGTGGAACAAGGGGAGTGGTACAAGGGAAGGGGGAGGGCAAGAAAAAAGTGAATTAGTGGAATTACTATCATAAACAATATGTACATGTGAAAATATACCAACATTATTCTTGGTACTTCATACGGGTGGGGGGAGGCGGGGGGACACTAAGAGCTGTGTGCATGTATGTTAACATCAAATAGATATTCATTGCAATGTAAGACTCCAATGCACCAATAAAAGCACGTTAAAAAAAAGTTCTCAGGAAAATGCATACAATATAGGCCATTCTGTAAAAGTGAATACAAATATATGTGCAAGAAAGAAGATGAAACACTTAGCAATTACCACTAAGCTGGGAAGGGAGCATAGAGCAGGAGGTTCGTGTATCACTCCGTGTGCCTCAGCAGTGATTGAACCTGGCACAATAACATACTTGCTTTTCTTAGCTTCCTAGGGCAACTGTAACAAAGTACCACAAACTCAGGGTCTAGAAAAACAGAAATTTATCGTCTCGCAGTTCCAGAAGCAGATCCAGAGGTCTAAAATCAAGGTCTGAAATGGAGGCGCCAGCAGGCCATGCTCCCTCTAGGATCAGGGAAAGCCCTTCCTGGCCCCTTGCAGGCTGCCACTGGTGGCCATCCATCCTGGGTGGTCCTCTGCTTGCAGAGGCACCCCTCCAGTCCTGTCCCTTGTCATGCAGCATCTCTCCGTGCACCCCTGTTCCAAAGTGTTTTCCTCTTTTTATGAGAACACTAGTCACCTTGAATCAGGGCCCACACTAATGACCTCATCTTACCTTGACTCCATCCACAAAGATGCTGTTTCCATATAAGATCACACTGAGAGCAGCTGGAGGTTAGGACTTTAGCATTGGGGGGGGACATAATTCAATCTATAATATATATAAATATATATTAATATATTAATAATTATAATATAATTATATTATTATAATTATTACCCATTATTACATATATATTGGTACTGGGGATTGGACCCAGGGGTTTTCTACCTCCAAGCCACATCCCTTGGCCCTATTTTATTTTTTACTTTGAAACAGGATCTTACTAAGTTGTTGAGAGCCTTACTAAGTTGCTGAGGCTGGCCTAGAACCTGCAATTCTCCTGTCTCAGCCTCCCAAGTACTGGGATTACAGGTATGTGCCACCACATCTGGCTAATTCCTATCTTTTTAAAAACCCCACAGATAAGGTTCCTTGAACACTCTACTTAGGAGCCCTCCAGGGGCTGAGGAATCAAGACCCGTTAGAGGCAGAGTTGGGAAAATCCAGAGCCTGGATTCAGGAGACACTGCAGTGATGGGAATCCTGGCTCAGCCACTGACAAATTGCATGACCTTGAGGAAGTTCACGAACTTCTCTGTGCCTCAGTTTCCTTACCTGTAAAATGCCAGTAGCTGGCTCAAAGGGTTGTGCAAAGATTAAACGAGTCATCAAGTGCTCAGAACAATGCCTTGGACATCGTAAGTGCTCAGTCCCTGTGAGCCACTGTGGTTATGACTGTCTCCATGTGCAGGATCCCAAAGCCGGCCCTCCACAGCAGCCCTGCTGAGAGCACCTTTGTTCCTGCAACACCTGCTCCCTGACCTTTGCTAGACTCCCTTGCACTTTGCACTCCACTACCAAAGTGCCAGTGCTTCACTGACACAAGGTTACATGGCTGCATTAATGCAGTTAGCCGACTTCATCCTTCATCCATGCAGTCAGCGGACTCCCTTCCTTGATGTGGTCCCATCTGCGGTGTGGCTGCGGTGTGGCTCTCACACTGTCTCAGAGCAGCACCCCCAAACCATCTGAGCAAAAGGCCTGGCACTTCCCATGCAGCCCGGGGGAAGGGCTCGGGCAGCCTCGGCCGCGGGCCTCCCACTTTCTGTGATCAGGGCCCTATATTTGGATTTTGATCTCGGCCTGACTTGCTGCTAAATCTGTATCCAGTTAATCTTACAGGGTTGTGGGGGAGGAGTCACGTTGCTATGGCAACCCAACAACTCCGGGCAGAAGGCGAGGAGAGGAAAATGGAATTCCAGGACCCAAGACCACCAAAGGGCACAGAAAGACATATTTCTGTCTTTGTGTCGCAGAAATGAATCTTGATATGCTAAAATAAACAGGCTTCTCTTCTCTTTTTCACAAATTTCCAGCCATTGACAAAAATAAAAGCCTGCTTATACAAGTACTCTATTCACATGTCATTTCCTAACAGGACAGAAACTAAAACTCACACTTCATTCAGCAAGTCAGGAAGTCAGCTGATTTCCTCTAAAACCCTTGCTCGGCATGAAGCGAGCGATTGTCTGGATTTTATACATAATATTGCTTTTTGACCTGCAGTTTACAAATAAACCAACAGACAGACACAAATGGAATCGCAGCCCTCTCATCTCCCAGTGGTTTAAAGGAGCTGGAGGAGGGCAAAGAATGGTGAAGGAAACCCCCAGGTGACCCAGAGATGCCGTGTTCCACAGCGACTTCTGCCCTGCTACCCGGCGACAGAGCCACCACACAAGGCACGGTATACACCGGGGGCTCTCGCATCTGTGTTGTCTGGTCTATGTCTGGACAGCTTTTAAGGAATCTATCTGAAAGGTAAATCACCATCAACTAAGCACAAACCAGGGTTCACGACTGTGTGTCAGATATTCAGGAACTAGGGAATCTGATGAATGGGGAAAGAAAGTTCTGGGAGGCTAGTTCAGGATAGACTCTGACTATAACTGCAGTCTGCATCTTTGAAAATCTACTCTGGGTTAACCCCAGAGCTGACATCACAGAGTGGTAGTTGAGACAAATCTTCTTGGAAAAAAAAAAAAGTCAGGGGCTGGGGCTTAGCTTGGCGGGAAAGCACTTGCCTAGCATGACTGGGACCCTGGGTTCCATCCCCAGCACAGCAAAAATGAAGACAAAAGGCAGAGATGACCCTCCACCTGACCTTCTTTATTTCCTATCCTTTTCACCTCTTTCCCAAGACAGTTCTTCTGAGTTTGAGCTAGAAAAATTTACTGGAGTAAAATTCATTAGCTCAAGTGTCTGGGGTAGGGAGGTAAAAAGGCAATGTTTAGTTGAGTTATGATTATATAATTTGTTTGAATTTTTAAGGGAATATCAACTACTTAAAATTACCCAATAAGACTGTATAGATAAACAGATCAGAGAAATAAGATGTAATCAGAGGAAAAAACTGTGGAGTGGGAGCCAGAAAATTCAAGTCCTACACATTATCTGACCTCCCCGAACTTCAGTTCTGCAGTTATGATAATCCCACTGTCCTGGTCTCAGTTATTATGAGGGCCAAATGGAGTCATGTACATGAAAACCAGTTTTCCAAAAGCAGGTTTAAGGAGCTGTTCAATGAGGAAAACCAAAACGAAGCAATCAGCAAGGATCCTTGAGGGACAGAGTGCGGTGGGCAATGTGGCTTGTCTTCCTCAATTGCACCTTCACAGGGAGGTCACTCGCTGTTGTCCAAGAGTTTTAGTTCATAAAACTCCAGTTGGCAGCCCACAATGTCAATCAGCTTCTTACTTCTGGTTCACAGCAATTAACACCAAATTAGATCTAATTACCATCCCCACTGACAATTTAGAGGCCATTAAAATATAGATTAGCCTGAAAGAAGTATGGCAGCCTGTGAAAAGGGAAATTCTGATGGAAAGGAGATAAACTCCAACATCTAACATTTCATGTGTTAATGACCCTGTAACAGGTGGAATGAAATTTTAATGGATGGTAGCCAGAGGTGGTGGCCCATGCCTGTAATCTCAGTACGTGGAAGGCCAAGACAAGAGGATCACAAGTTCGAGGCCAGCCTCAGCAACTGAGCAAGACGCTGTTTCTAAATAAAAACAAAAAGGACTGAGGGTGTAGCTCGAAGGTAGAATGCCCCTGGGTTCAATCCTCAGTACCAAAAATAAATAATAAAATAAAATGGCCTTTTCTGACCTCCTGGAACTTAGGGCCTAGAAGTCAAGGTAACTTCCTCTCTCTCTCTCTCTCTCTCTCTCTCTCTCTCTCTCACACACACACACACACACACACACACACACACACACAAACAGTACAGCTGCCATCCAGCATCCACTCGATGTGGCCCACAGTCAATACTAAGCTTTGGTCAGGTGGCCAACCCAGACTTTGCTTAGTGTGCTTCATAAACACCTAGAAGTTTTTAAGGAGAGGTCAAGAGGTATCAAATCAGAGTTGGATAATTTAGAGGCACAATGTATGGAGGGAAGAAGGTAGGGGGAGTAAGGTAAGAGTGGGTCACAGGTCTGGCTGAATATTTCCAATGAACGAAGCTGCACAGGAGAATGGGAAGAGCTTGGTATTTTAAATAATATTTATTATAAAGCTCTAGGTCACCAGGCATGGTGGTGCATGCTTGTAATCCCAGTACTTGGGAGGCTGAGACAGGAGATTTGCAGGTTCACAGCCAGCCTCAGCAACTTTGTGAGACCCTGTTTCAAAATAAACAATAAAATAGGGCTGGGGGTGTAACTCTGAGGTAAAATGCCCCTGGGTCCCATGCCTAGTACCACAAAAGTAAGTAAGTAAGTAAATCTAGGTCCTTTCTGAGTCTTTTTACATTTCAAACTGGCAACCGCTTAACTATGGGGCCCTTTCTCTAAGATTTGCAAGTACGGGGACAGATTTTTAAAGAAGTATGAAGAGGCCGGGCATGGTGGCACACTTGTAATCCCGGTACTTGGGAGGCTGAGACCAGAGGATCCAGGTTCGTGGCCAGCCTCAGCTACTTAGTGAGGCCCTCTGCAACTTAGTGAGACCCTGTTTCAAAATAAAGAATAAAAAATAGGGCTGGGGGTGTAACTCGGAGGTAGAGTGCCCCTGGGTTCAATCCCCAGTACTGCAAAAAAAAAAAAGAAGTGTGAAGAGATTTAACATTTCATTTTGTTACACATCACCTGGGAATAGGAAGAATGAGGGTTTGTCAATAACAAGCCCCACCTGGGATCACAAACAAATCCAAACAGCTTCGGCAGCTTCTGGAAGGAAACTTATTCTTGCTATTTCCACTGCTGAACTTTGGGGCTGGCTGATTTCAGAATGGCAGTGTTTACAGTGCGCTTCTACAACCTCACACCTAGTGTGGGAGACTAATGACAGTGGCGAGGCAGTCCCATGGGAGGAATCGCTCAAGGAGTCAGGGAGCTTTCCATCTAAGATGAGGCGACAGCGGGGCAGCCCAGGACTCCAACTGCCAAAATTACATCTCACTGGAGTCAAGTTGACAGAAATATTTATAGAATTAGCAAAACACTATTATTGGTAGTTTATGGGGGAATGCCTAACTTCCTGGAGACCTTTTGGGGGGGTTGCATGAGGGAGAGGGGAGGAAGGGGAAATAAAGGAAGCCATCCGCCAAAATAGGCTAACTGTGAGAAAGTAATAATGGTACTTGGGAGGCTGAGTCCAGAGGATAGCAATTTAGAGGTCAGCCTCAGCAACTTAGAGAGATTGTGTTTCAAAATTAAAAAAAAGTAATAACGGTTCTTTTTGTCATCGCAGTATGTCTAGACAAAGCATGGGAGATGAAACCCATGTCCTAATTCATCCTAAAGAGCATGCTGGATGTGCTGGCACACACCTATAATCCCAGTACTTGGGAGGCTGAGACAGAAAGATTTCAGGTTCGAGACCAGCCTCAGCAAGGTAGCAAGACTCTCAGCAACCTAGCAAGACCCTGTTTCAAAAATAAAAAAAAAATAAAAAGGATTGGGGTTGTAGCTTGGAGGTAAAACTCCCCTGGGTTCAATCCCCAGTATGCCATTAAAAAAAAAAAAAGCAAATTCATTAACTATTGCTGTCAACCCCAGATATATGATCCAACGACTTCTATTAGTGCACAAGATCCTTACATTTCCAAAGCACCTTGAAATGTTGTATTTTTATCCACTACTTAAAAAACTACTGTATATCATTGCTGTTTCCTTCATGTGTTAGTCACTTATGGTCACCCCGCCCCCACACCCCAAATCTCTTTTCCCGGGTTTTCCTTTGTATTACAAAGTAATTGCAAGGTTCATCAATTGAACTTAATAGAATTGGGGATAACTGTACAGTCATACAAGTAAACTTATTAGCCTTTTGCCAGTTTGGTCGCTTCTCCAAGTCCATTAGTCACAGGTGACTCAGAGAGAAGACTGCATTTACTTCCTAGGCCTTGAATGTAGGCTTTTTAGCAGACCTCAGTGAGCACATCATTTGTGCTCAGTTAAATTGGTTGTTGCTGAAATTCCCTGCTAGCATTGAAATAGATGTCAAAGCAGGGGGCATCCATAAGGTCTTAGATTAGTGATGCTTGGGCTCCTTGGCTCAGTCAGGGTCTACAGAGGTGGTTCCAGAAGAGAAGCACAGAGCCGGTCAGGGATGTGTGATGGCTTTTTCCTTCCTGCATGGCACATTGGCAGGTAAGTGATCATGTGATTGGAGAGAATATGATAAAATCAAATAGGAGTGTGTGAAATCAAGCCAGTTCCTCTCGGCTCTCATCTGTTAACTTGTCTCCTCGCACTAAGTTCTTATGGAAACAGAAACATCCTTCTCATTTTCTTCCTGGTTAAGTTAGAGAAGGGGCCCTGGGCAGTCACAGCCCATTTCCTATTTCCTCCTGGTGTTTTGGGGAATGTGGGAAGAAGGAGAACATTTCAAGTCAAGAGACTCTATAAGAGGTTTTGTGATGACAAACCAAGTCCTCCCTCCCGAGTTGTTGCCTACCCACAAACTGTGTTCAGAGCATTTCTGCGTGGATGCCCATACTGACCTCAAACTCCTAAGTTCAAATCAAGCTCATCTTTGTTAACCCCACAACTGATCCCTACCTTGGTTTCTTCATTTCCTCCAATACAATTATCCATTATTAGTCCAGTCCTAAGAATTAGTACTTTGGAGTAATCTCCTACGCTTTTCCTCCTTTATCACTGATGTCCAAGATATTTCTTAACAGAGTTGTCATCATAGTTATTGGCTGTATTGACTGATTTGGGCCCCCTCCTTCAACCACAATAGTCACTGGTCCAGATTAGATTTACCTGGGAATATAAATGCTCTCCAGACTGCTCAGGGTCTTTTAGAATACGGAAATGGGAGCCAGGCATGGTGGTGCACACTTGTAATCCCAGTACTTGGGAGGCAGAGACAGAAGGATTGCAGATTCGCAGCTAGCCTCAGCAACTTGCGAGGCCCTCTGCAACTTAGTGAGACCCTGTTTCAAAATAAATAAAAAATCAGGCTGGGGGTGGATCTCAGAGGTAGAATGCCCCTGGGTTCAATCCCCAGTACCACAGGATATATATATATATATATATGTATGTATATGTATATATATATATATATTCCATATATGTATATATATGGAAATGGGCTTTGTGATAGTAAAGACAATTTTGGAAAGTCCATGAGGATTGCTCTGAGGCCCTGCCGAGAAGCTGGAAATGGAAGAAATAAGATGGCCCATGAGAGTTAATACACAGGAGCAATTCCAGGAATATGCTCAGAGACCAGCAAAGACATTGAATGGGACTAAAGAGCAGCCAGACCAGCAGGACGTCACAGGAAAAAGAGCTGGCCTGCTGAACACAGAGCAAGGACAGGCACTGGGGAAACGCTGCAGACCCCATGCGAGCCCCTCAGGGCTGGTCTGCTCGTGGAAGCTGGGAGAGAGAGGCGAATAGAACAGGTCCCTGCCCTCCCAGGGAAAGAGAAAACAACCAAGTCTAGACCTTGGCTCTTCCCCTTGATCCCTTCCCCTTGTTCTGAGGCCATGTTCACCCAACTACTTTGTGCTTTGGGTCCACCTTTCATCCAGGTCTGCCTGTCTCATGGGGAGAAAGCCATGGCTTCAGTCCTCCATGGCTTGTTTGTAGACATCAGCCACATGAGCGGGGCCACTGAGTCTGTCCCTAAGACACAGGTCCTCTCCCTCTCTAGGTGTGTTCGTGAGTCACACCAAGAACGGCACCCAGGAGCACAGAATATCCACGGCAACTTCTTTACTGTATCTTCACCTAAATTTTGCAGAGTTTGGAAGCTGTGGTAGACTCACGGGGCTCCCAGCTGATCCTAACCATGCTCACCAAATTCTGCTTTTATCGAGGTGACCTCAGTGGCAGTGATGTTTGTGTTTCCAAAACAACAAAGACCTTTTCCAGACAATGGTTCTAGCAATCTCCAGATCAATTAATCAGTGTCCTCTTCAGGTGATATTCACACCACAGCCTAAGGCTATAAAAAGTGTTCCTCAGATTTTAATGTGCAGTCCCTGAGATCTTGTTGTAATGCAAATTTGGATAGATACTTCTCAAAAAAAGAAATACAAGTGGCCAATAACTATATGAAAAAGTGTTTGATATCATTAGCAATTTGAGAAATGCAAATCAAAACTACACTGAGATTCCATCTAATTCCAGATAGAATGGCAATCATCGAGAATACAAACAATAATAAATGTTGGCAAGGATGTGGGGGAAAAGAACCTTTATACACTCTTGGTAGGATTGCAAATTAGTAGAGCTGCTATGGAGATCAGTGTGGAGGCGCTTCAAAAGACTGGGAATGGAGCTGGGCGTGGTGGCGAACGCTTGTAATCCCAGTACTTTGGGAGGCGGAGACCGGAGGATCCGGGTTCGTGGCCAGCCTTAGCTCGCTCTCTCTCTCTCTCTCTCTCTCTCACTCACTCTGTCTCTCTCCTTAGTGAGGCCCTCCGCAACTTTGTGAGACCCGGTTTCAAAATAAAGTATAAAAAATAGGGCTGGGGGTGTAGCGCGGAGGTAGAACACCCCTGGGTTCAATCCCCGGTACCAAAAAAAAAAAAGACTGGGAATGGAAACACTATATGACCCAGGTATATCACTCTTGGGGATCTTTCCAAAGGAACTGAAGTCATAATATTATAGCAATACATGCATATCCATGCTTATAGCAGCACACTTCACAATAGCCAAACCAGGGAACCCACCTAGGTGTCAGTCAACAGATGAATGAATTATGAAACTATGGTATATACACTCAATGGAATTTTACTCAGTCATAAAGAAGAACAAAATTATGTCATTTTCAGGAAAAAGGATGGAACTAGAGAAAATTATGCTAAGCGAGATTAGCCAGTCTTAGAAAGTGCAGGGCCATATGTTTTCACTCATATGTGGAAACTAGAGAGAAATTGGGAAACAAAAGGGACTTCAGATAAATGAGGAGAGAGACCAGTAGAATAGTGGAAGGGGATTTGGGGAGGGAGTGAGGAGGTGACAGGGGAGAGGTGATGAAGGGAACAGTTCAAATAATGCTATGTTCATATATGAAGGTATCACTACCCATTTCAATATTATGAACAGGGAGGGGAGGGGACGGGGCGGCATCTGGAGGGAAACACACCAAACACTGTGTGCATGTATGTTTCTATCACTCTGAACCTCCTTGTGATATATACTTACAATGCACCAACAAAAATAAATAAAATGTATTCCTATAATCAGCAAAAAAAAAAAAAAAAGGAAAGAAAGCAATGCAGATTCTGATTGAGCAGTATGGAGGTGGGGCCTGAGATTCAGCATTTGCGACATACGTGGAATATATCTTGAGGAGTGAAAACCCCAGTCCCCAGGCGCACAACAGATCACTTAAATTAGAACCTCAGGCTGAGGCCATAGATTGGCAAAGCTGGGCTTCCGAACCTTACCAGGGGCAGGAGTCTTCCCTCAGCCAGAAGACTGTGCTCCGCCCTCAAGGAACTGTTATAGTTAGATATAAAATGTCCCCTAAAGAGCTCATTTATTAATGTTTGGAGCTGATATAATTGAGTCATGGCTGTTGTAATCCCAGCAGTGGATAAATCCATGGTGACCCAGGACCTTAGGGTGTAGCTGGAGGTGGGTCCCTGGGGGTGTGGCCTTGGGGACTATATAAAGCATTCCTCATAAGCCGGGCATGGTGG
Organism: Glis glis; assembly: GCA_004027185.1. Lineage (NCBI taxonomy): Eukaryota > Metazoa > Chordata > Mammalia > Rodentia > Gliridae > Glis > Glis glis. The sequence goes on from PVJS01000264.1 coordinate 79,339, forward strand.
CGCACGCTTGTAATCCCAGTACTTGGGAGGCAGAGACCAAAGGATCCGGGTTCACGGCCAGCCTCAGCTACTTAGTGAGGCCCTCCGCAACTTCGTGAGACCCGGTTTCAAAATAAAGGATAAAAAATAGGGCCGGGGGTGTAGCTCAGAGGTAGAACACCCCTGGGTTCAATCCCCGGTACCGCAAAAAAAAAAAAGGTTCCTCCTCCCCCTGCTCTCTCTCTTGCCCTGATGTGAGGAGCACAGCCCATGTGCTCTCCCTTTCTCCACCTCATGCCGCCATGCCCTGAGATCCGCAGTCCCCAGACTCACATGGACTGAACCCAAAACTGTAAGAAAATAAATCTTACTTCCTCTAGGCTACGTGGTCAGGTCTTTAGATTATGGCTGTAGGAGTTCTGACCAGAACAGGAACAAATCTACAAAGCTTGGCAATAGAGGCCTTGGCTCCCTCCAGTCTTTTAATTTCCTCAACACTAAAGCAGAATTGCCCCAATTTGGGCATGTTTTATATGTTTACATATATTAAGTCCATACCTTAACACAAAGTGCAATGTTATGGATAAGCTCATCTGAAGCTAACATCACACACCTACATCCAAGGCCCATCCTACATCTTGTCTCCCTTGATAGGCCCCAAGAGGCCTTCAGTGAGTTAGTTGCCTGGTCATTTGAGAAAACTTTCCTCCAAGAAGAGCTAGATAACAACAATGCAAAATGGGAGAGAGACATTATAACTAGGGCTTCCTCAGTAAAACATCAAAACTGATGTAACAAAATAGCACACCCTAATGGATTAATTTCTAATTTATTTATTTATTTATTTTGGCGGTACTGGGGATTGAACCCAGGGGCATGTTACCTCTGAGCTACACCCCCAGTCCTATTTTTTATTCTTTATTTTGAAACAGGGTCTCACTAAGTTGCAGAGGGCCTCACTAAGTAGCTGAGGCTGGCCGCGAACCTGGATCCTCCAGTCTCAGCCTCCCAAGTACTGGGATTACAAGCGTGCGCCATGACGCCCGGCTTTAATTTCTAATTTAAACAACATCATAGTAACATGAACAAAAATGCTTTTTACCCCCATTAACAAGCCTTATTATAGTGTTGTGACTACCACAAAACTATGTCCGTTCAAGAAAATTAGTGTTTTGCTCAAAATCAGAGATTGTGCACAGATAGTACCTATTTATTTATTTATTTATTTATTTATTTATTTTTATGGTATTGGTGATTGGACCCAGGGGCATTCTACCTCTGAGCTACACCCTCAGTCCTTTTTATTTTTTTTATTTTGAAACAAGGTCTCGCTAAGTTTCTGAGGCTGGCCTTGAACCTGCAATCCTCCTCTCTCAGCCTCCCAAGAACTCACCTGGCTACCTTGCTTTATACTTTTTGGAAAATCAACAAAATACTTCCTTTCCTCCAGACAAAAATTCTTCTAAAAGAAATAATCATTATTCTACTCCAAAGTTTCACATGAGCAACTAAAAAGAAAATACACAATGAATAAAAACTATTTTAAAAAGATGAGTGGCTTTTCTAAAAGCCCTGTTCTCCCCTGCTCCGTTGGCATGTCAGAAATGAGTCTAGCTATCCTTGGACACACTAGCAAATCAGAAGCTTTCTCCATTTTTCTGGCAGACAATGCATCGGAAAGCATCAATGCACTGTAAGTGGCAGGGAGTAGATTTATTTGTTTAGTTTTTGGGGTAAAGGATCTGGAGGTAGGAGTGCCTGCATTCTTCCAAAGGTGCTCTGAACACAAACACAGGGACTGGTCCTCAGTCGTCTTTACCCATGTGCATCTTGCTGCAAGACCTTGGGCTCTCCATGGAGAGGGAGGAAGACCGTCCTGTGATCGTGCTGTTTGAGTTCAAGAGTTGCTATTTTAAAAATTCACACAGGAAATCTGGGAGTTGAAAGGCACCAAACCTTCGCCTGGAGGCCAAGCCTGCACAACAGCTCTCGCACCCGGCCCTTCCTCTCTGCTCTTGCCACCTGCCCTGATATCAAACTTCACCAGCTCCCAAGAAAAAATAAACGGAACACTGAGTTTTTGCCTAGGTTTGATTTTAAAATTATAAAGGAGTTTGCTCAGAAAACACCATAGCTTAAGACTTCTTTCCTGCCTCGTTTAATTCCAGTTTAAAGAATAAGAGATCAGGCCTAAACACAGTCCCAAACACTCTGCCTGATGCCTGGAGAAGCTGTGTCTCGGCTGGAAAGGGAGGCCCGGCACCATGTAAACCTGCGCCGTTTATTATCATCTGACTCATTTGAGATCCTCTGGGTGGACTACGGCCCTTGGAAGGAGGGGATGTCACTACTCTCCTGCTCCCCACACGTTTCATGCAGTGCATAACAGCACCGACTTGGGGTCAGGCGGACTTCGTTTCAGTGATGAGGATGGTGATGATGGCTAAGATTTACGTGGTGCGTAACTGCATTCTAGGCACTGTTGTGGGCAATTCCCATTTGCTTATTCTCAGGACTTTCCTATGAGGCAGTACTGATGTTAGGCCTCTTCACAGATGGTTCTACAGCTGCTAACTATGGTACCTAGAGTACGTTAAACTCCCAAGCCCTCCAACTCAACATCCTAAATATGACGATTACAATAACCCCAAACCTATGAAACCATGTATACAAGGCTCCTACAGGCCTGGCACGGAAGTAATGCACAGCTAAGGGTAGCTGTCAGAGTAAGCTGGATGCCTGGTAGAAGAAATGCAACGTTTAAGGTCATTTAGATGGTAAAAGTTCTCCTGAGATCAATGAAAAAGAAAAAGAAAATCTTCCAAGACCTAAGGGAACCAGGATTTTTAAAAACTGATGGGTCTGCCTGTTTTTTCCAGGTAAAACAAAAAAGGTTATCCCCAGCCCAAGGATGATCCCTCCTGGAGTCCTCCACATGCTCTATATTAAACTTGTTTCAGTCATTCCCTCCAGTTAGTTGTTACATAGGGAAGGAACACTGGCTTTGCCAAATGCACCCAGCGCTATGGGGTAGCTCATAGACATGCCAGACAAGGAAAGTGTAGAGAAGGCCAACACTCAGGGTTACCCCTCCCGCCCCTGTACGGTTAGTCTAGGATAGGGAGGGAAAAAAGTCATTATCATTTTCAAAGTCTTGATAACAACTGTATCTGAATACCAGAAACTGATTTTGACAAATTTACATCTGACTTAAAATAATTACCTATTAATTATATCAATAAGTAGATTATGGTTCTCAGCAATTTCCCACTTATAAATCATTCTATTTTAAACCATTGTTAAGAACAGATTTGATGGCAGCTGTATTCACATTGGAAATGATGGTATAAAGATACTCTCAAAACATATTTAAAGTGACATTATTTGATCAATAAAGGGGCTCTTTCTTATCTTTCTTCATGAAAAAATTTTTTTCTGCATATGTTATTTAAGACATGACTTTTTGATGGGATTACATAGTTAGCCTTAGGAGAAATTATATTGCTTTATAGAGATCCAATAAAGAGTGAAGTAAAACATTTTTCTTTCCTGCCTGAGACATCTTTGAGTAAGTAATTTTCCAAAGGACAAGTGTTAGCTTAAAAAGAAAATAAACAACAAGAAAAGGGTGACGGTAGGTGGGGGTCCAGCATCTTGCCAGCGATTGGCTGGCCTTCTGAGGACTCGCAAGAGGCAGCTCTGAATAAATAAACCTCCGTGACTGGCTGGCTCGCTCCAAACCGGAGAAAGACCTGTCCTCAGAAGGATCTAGCAAATCAAACAAACATTTAAAAATACACTCAACGCCATATTTATTCTAACCTCAGCTGAAATTCTCCTGTTTATTTTCAAGTTGGAAGGGAAGTATGATAAACTTGATAAATTTTTGCGTGGGAGTAGTTGGGTTAAACCTGTGACTTCTCAAAGTCAAAAGGCACACTCAATATTTCCTTTGTGATAGATTCTTAGAAAGATAGCATTTAAGATCTCAAAATTGCAAATTTATTGTCTTTGGGGTTTTAGGCAGTAGGGCATTGGTAAATGTTTTAACAATATCTTGGTTCTCAGGGGGCAGAAGGAGGGATTTGTAGCTCATGCCAGTTTCCCTGGTGAAAATACTCCCAATGTGGCTGATTTCAGACCACCAACATGGTGTAATTGAAAGTGGAGTTGAAAAAGTTGTGCCTGCCTGTCCCAAGGGAGCACATGGGAGTCTGCTCTTGCACACCAGTGGAAATAATGTACTTCAGCAATACCATGTAGCTGTGTGCCAGTTTAAATCCAAGTTATACCAGAAGACATCTTACCCAAGTTGAAAGCATTTAATTTTTTATTCTTACAACATTTGTCACCAAAAGATTGAAAATGTTTTAAACAATTGATTGCAAATCCTTGGGGGGGATGGAAATAAATGGAATGACTTCTTAAAGAATAAATCCTACTGTACTAATCTCTTCCACTAACTCAGAGCCACTAAAAGGTGACATCTATCTTGATGTCAGAAGAGCTTTGAGTCTTTCCCACACAGTGCAGCTGTCAGTAAGTTTGTGGAAACAAAGTTTACATCGTGGTAAAAATCATATACCCGACTTTGAGGAGTTTCCAAGCGAGGCATAGTGATGAGTTGTGGGAGAGGGGTGTCATGGGGACACTGGCTAAGGGGTACTCCAGGGCCAGGCCAGAGCTGTCATCAGCAGGGCCTGGCTATCTGTTCTGTAAATGATGTGTACGTAGTGCCAGTTAGAGCTCCAGGAGAAAGAGAGATTAAGTGACTTCTTAATATCAATCATGAAACCCAATTACTCCTCAGAACGACCACCGGTGGCATCCTTACGTAGAATACCAGGCATTTGTTCGTTTTCTGAACTTCAGAAAACACAAAAAAGTGAAGCCACCAGGGAACTGGCCAAACCTAAAACATCTTCCTACTTTCCTTTGAAAACAGAAGAATTCTTTCTTCCTTACATAATTCTAACCAACCAAGCTTGAACCCAGATCATTGAGTGAAGAAAATGATTATAAGTGCTTTCAGTGAAGTTACTATCATAGTAATACATGCTTACATGTCCTTATAATACAGTTTGCAGGTCGCACGCACACGTGCACGTGCGCATGTGTGTGTGTGTGTGTGTGTGTGTGTGTGTATTTTGGGGGGGTGGTATTGGGAGTTGAACCCAGGGGTATTCTACCTCTGAGCTACATCCTCAGCTCTATTTATTTATTTATTTATTTATTTATTTATTTATTATTTTTATTTTGAAACAGGGCCTCACTGAGTTGCTGAGGCTAGCCTCAAACCTGCAATCCTCCTATCTCAACCTCCCAAGTACTGGGCATGCACCACTACACTCAACCTTATCTGTATATATATTTATTTTGTGGTGCTGGGGATTGAACCCAGAGGCATTCTACCTCTGAGCTACACGCCCCATTTTTTTTCTTTATTTTGAAACAGTGTCTCACTAAGTTGCAGAGGGCCTCACTAAGTAGCTGAGGCTGGCTACAAACCCAGATCCTCTGGTCTCAGCCTCCCAAGTACCAGGATTACAAGCGTACACCACCACGCCCAGCTTTGTGTATATATTTTAATGCATAGTTTTATTTACTTTTTGTTGAAAGTGCCCAGTGTCATTGAGGAGCCGCTATCCTTTCAGGCACAGTTGAGAAAGAAATAGTATCTATGCCCCATGGAATATACTATCTCAAAAAAATGAGTGACCCTTCCGTCTTCCTCCCTTTGTTCTCATGGTGCTGGAAGAATATCACCATGTTTCAACATCACCACTCGAATTAAACATTTAAGCTCAAGGTCTTTACGAATCCCTTGGTTTGCAAATATATGTTTGCTATCCATCAGGGTCTTGAGTAAATTGTTTGACACATCTGTAAAGCAAGGATAAATTTTGCCCTCAAAGGTAAATTGACTGGAAACAAAGTGCAGTCTGGGCTTCTTTAACTTTCACTAACCCACGTTCAAATCCTCCTTTGTAATTAAAGGTCATTTTTTTCTATTGCTACCTTATAAAATGGAACTTTATAGTTTTTAAAAAATTCAGAATTGTTGAAAGGTTCATTGTTACTTTAGGAAATTGGAGTAAAAATAAATGTTTACAACGTTGGTGACAAGATAGGCATTAAAAGGCTGTGAATTGTCAAAACAAAATAATTACCTTAATAAATCAATGATAGTCAGCTTAGTTCTGTAAAAACACGGCTTAACCAAAGGAATTCCCAACAGTTAAATTTCCACATTATTAAGTAAGGGAATGAGCCAATAAGAAGAGTATGTTGACCATATCTGGTTTTCTAAAGATAGAACAATTTGTTCTGGATGATTGGGGATGTTACCTTGCCAGGAGCTCAGGACTTCAACCAGGAGGGGGCTGCCCATGTGCACAGCCTACACTTGAAAGAATATCAACACAACCACCAAGACAGACAGGAGCCATACAATGACTCAAAGTCCTCATTGGCAGATCAGGGTCTAAGATGACCAGAAAGGCAATTAAGAGTAAATATTAGCTGGGCATGGTGGCACATGCCTGTAATCCCAGTACTTGGGAGGCTGAGACAGGAGGATTGCAGATTGAGGACAGCCTCAGCAATTTAGTGAGATTATCAACAACCTAGTAAGACCCTGTTTCAAAACAAAAAAAATTTTTTTTTTGGAAGTACCGGGGATTAAACCCAGGGGCATTCTACCTCCAGGCTACACCCCCAGCCCTATTTTTTATTCTTTATTTTGAAACAGGGTCTCACTAAGTTGTGGAGGGTCTCACTAAATAGCTGAGGCTGGCCGCAAACACGGATCCTCTGGTCTCAGCCTCCCAAGTACTGGGATTACAAGCATGTGCCACTATGCCCGGATTAAACAAAAAAAAATTTTTTTTAAAGGGCTGGGGGTGTAGCTCAGAGGTAGAATGTCTCTGGGTTCAAGCCCCGGTACACCACACACACACACACACACACACACACACACACACACACTAAATAATAAATATTTTATGTGTTTGTGTATGTATATGCACCTGTTCATGAAAGACTTAAGAAGTTCTAAATATCAAAAAAGTAGGCATTGTCATATACTTCAATAATTATGGAAAAAATTTCCCCCCCCAAATTTAAGGAGCTGTGGAGTAACACTCTGGCCAGCTTAAAAGGGAACAATAATGACAGTGTGCATGAACAAAGGGAGAAAGGCGACTTACAATCTTTCCTCTGGGAAGGTTCATATTTTCAGGCTCCAGATGAATCTTAAGGAAAGGCAGCTATTTGCCTATAGTCTTCTCTAGAAACAGTGTGTGATTTTACAGCATCACATGGGATATACCATGAGTTGTGTAGCCACTTATAAATACAAGTAAGTTTTACTTAAAATGGAAAGGAATACAATGAAATTTTATTTTTGTATAGGAAATCTCTAATAAAAGAATTTTCCCCCACTCACTTCTATTATTATATAATTGAATCTATCTTCTGTGAAGGTAGAGGAGGCTCTTTGTATGTAATAAAATAATGGAGTAAAGCTTTTTAAAAATAAAAGCTTTTATAATTTTAAGCTATCACTTTCACTTTAGGTAATATTTTAATGCTTAAAATATTAATGATAGCCGGGTGTGGTGGCGCACACTTGTAATCCCAGTTCTTGGGAGGCTGAGACTGGAGGATCTGGGTTCGCGGCCAGCCTGAGCTACTTAGTGAGGCCCTCTGCAACTTAGTGAGACCCTGTTTCAAAATAAAGGATAAAAAAATAGGCCTGGGGGTATAGCCCGGAGGTAGAATGCCCCTGGGTTCAATCCCCAGTACAGCCAATATATATATATATATATATATATATATATATATATATATATGATAACATCTATGTCAAGGAAGTAACACAATAAAAAATGGTATGCTTTAAAACAGAGTATAGACAAGTACCCAATTATACAGAATGTTTTGTGTTCTAAAAAGTTCATTTGTAAATAAGTTGTATGGAACTTGGAACACCTTAGGACAACCTATAAATACCTACTTAGCCTCCCATGAACCAGAAATGTAGTACTTACAAAACCACCAATTCTAGAGAACCATGGGTCCCACTATTTTTATATGAAATAATTCAGAGTTCCAGCTGGGTGAGTCCTGCACTCTGAGCATGTATCCCTCAGGGGCCAAGAGACTGGGGCTCATGCACAAACACTGGCAGAGGTTTTGTATTGTTAGGAAAAAGAGTAGAATTACGTGTTTTCACCTCCTGATCACAAAACTTCAGGTATTCCTCAGCTGCAGAATTGAAGTAAAGACATCTGTGCTAGTTACTTTAGAGGTTTGCTGGAGAATTAAATGAGATCAAGTACGAAAAAGTTACACCGTAAACTATAAAGGCACCTCCCACCTCTCCAGGTAGAGAAGATAGGAGGTTGGGTGACTTGCCCAAAGTTCAAGGGAAGAGAGACAGACAGACAGTCTTCTGGTCCACTTCCTCTGCACTACATGTATCTAACACCCCTCTTGGTAGTTGCTCTGTCCAACACTCGTGGGCATACCACCAAAGAAACAGGACACAGGACACAGGACAAATGGCACATTTTGACATGGCTGAGCTGAATGAAGAGAACCTGGTCCCCCAGCTCTCATCTCTGGCTCTAGGACTTTGTTGGAAAACCGTACCATCGGCGCTGGGCGTGGTGGCGCACGCTTGTAATCCCAGTACTTTGGGAGGCGGAGACCGGAGGATCCGGGTTCGTGGCCAGCCTCAGCTCACTCTCTCTCTCTCTCTCTCTCTCTCTCTCTACCTAGTGAGGCCCTCCGCAACTTCTTGAGACCCGGTTTCAAAATAAAGTATAAAAAAATAGGGCCGGGGGTGTAGCGCAGAGGTAGAACGCCCCTGGGTTCAATCCCCAGTACCGCAAAAAAAAAAAAAAAGAAAAAAAAAGAAAACCACACCATCTCTTCCTCTGTCACAGGTTCTCTAAATTGGGAGAAATAATGTAGCTTCTCCACTCTTCTTCTTAGGAGGTTGATACTTTGGCTTTTATTTTATTGGACAAATAACTGAGAATCAATGAAACATTTTTGAAAGCTTTATGCCCCTTAGGCAAAAAGGGCAGAACTGCTTGGTTTTATTAAAGTATTACTGGCAACTTGAAACATTTTACAAAAAGAGTACAGATAGTAACTAAATGTTTCCCAGGTGTTTAGACAAGACTTACATTAGGTATTAAAGCCATAGGGATCAATGAGTGTGTAAAGGGAAGAAAGAAAAGAGAAACACAATAACCACCCCCTCTGACCAAGGAAGAAGCCCAGGCAAGTGCTTCTCAAAAGCCACTTTTGTTATCAAGATCTGATTTTATGGAATGTACCTATGTTATTAAACAAGCTGAAATTTTGCATTATCTAAACAAATGCTTACTTTAAAGCTTTGGCTTTTAAACTTATTAGTCTTTGGATACATTTTTATTATCAGATCCATTTACACTCTTTTTTTTTAATTTGGGAGGGGTACTGGGGATTGAACTCATGGGCATTTTACCTCTGAGCTACACCTCTAGTCTTTTTTTTTGGAAACAGGGTCTCACTAAGTTGCTTAGAGCCTCGCTAAGTTGTTGAGGTTGGCCTCTTACCTGTGGTCCTTCTGTCTCAGCCTCCCTAGTACTGGGATTACAGACATGTACCACCACGCCCAGTTTGCATTCTTTTTTTTTTTTTTTTTTCCCTTTCAGTGCTAGGGTTGAACCCTGGGCCTTGCACATGCTGGGCAAGCTCTCCACCACTAAACTACATCCAAACCCTGCATCCTTTTACACACCTAAAAATTACTGAGAACCCCAAAGAGTTAAGGGGATTATATCTACCATATTACGAGAAAATTTTAAAATATTTGTTAATCTATTTGAATAGCAATAAGACCATTATGCTAACATAAATTGTGTGTGTGTGTGTGTGTGTTATTGGGGATTGATCCGGGGCATTCTACCTCTGAGCTACACACTTAGCCCCATTAATAGTTTGTTTTGAAATAGTGTATCACTAAGTTGCTGAGGCTGATCTTGAGCCTGCAATCTTCCTATCTCAGCCTCCCAAGTACTGGGATTTATAGGCATATACCACCACACCTGGCTCGTAAATCACATTTTTAAAACGAAAACTGTAAGCCAGGTGTGGTGGTACACTCTTGTAATCCATACTTTGGATACTTTAATATTTTGTTTTACAAATATTGTTTTACATATTTAATATTTTGCATATTTAGTATTTTACATATTTAATATTTTGTTTTACAAATATTTTTAATGTTTTGTTTTACTGGGATTTACAGGCATGTACCGCCACACCTGACTTGTAAATCACATCTTTAAAATGTAAACTATAAGCCACATGTGGTGGTACACTCTTGTAATTTTGGACTTGGGAGGCTGAGCTAGGAGGACTGCAGGTTCACGGCCAGCCTCAGCAACTTAGTGAGGTCTTCCGCAACTTAGTGAGACTCTGTTTCAAAATAAAAAATAAAAAGGGTCTGGGGGGTAGCTCAGAGGTAGAATTCCCCTGTGCTCAATGCCCAGTGTTACAAAAAGCAAATTAATTAAATAAAATGAAAACTATATTTTCCAGAAAAAAAAACTTTAGTGGGGAGAGCCACTGGTTTTATATTTTTGGAAATTTATTTCATGACTTTCTTCATTAAAGTCAGCTAGATTTTCATATCTCCTTCTGTATTAATCTGTTGTGATCTGCTCTTTTGATTAAATTATGCATAGAAAATCCAGCCTCACATAAATGTAGTTGGAAAAGGAAGGAATATTTTAAAGCTTTTATAGGTAACTGTGGGCATTCTTCTTTGGTAGACACTAAAACTTGAGAGTGGTTTTCTTAATGGTTACTTGCAACATGGAATCTAAAACCTTCATGATGAACTCATAGTCTAGGTAAAGCGAGCAGGACGGTAAACAGATGTCTTAGTTTTTTTGTGAAAATAGGTTTGACCTTGTAGATCCTCTGAAAGGGCCTAGGGACCTGGGTGCTCTACACCATGCTAGGAGAACCTGCACAGGTTATCCTATGATGTATGGATGCCCTGTGAAACTTAAGGAACAAAGAAAGATCCAGTGCAAACAAGTCATTCATCCCATGGTCTACCTTCACCTTCTGGGAACTGGAGATAAGGCCAGAGTTCAGGACCCTGGCCCATGCATGAGCCTGGGAGTACAGCTGCACCAAAACAGTCCAAACAGCCGGGCAAGCGGTGAGCACCTGCGATCCCAGCGACTCGTGAGGCAGGGGGACCGCAAGTCCAAGGCCAGCCTGAGAAACTTAGTGAGACCCTGTCTCAGAATTAAAAAATGAAAAGCGCTTGGGTGTAGCTCAGTGGTAGAGTGGCCCTGGGATTAATCCCCAGTACCAGGGAGAAAATACATATATATATATATATATATATATATATATATATATATATATATGAACATCTCCGAAAGGGTATTTTTTCAACAGTATGTGAGAACTGTTGGGGACATTGTAAAGACACTTCTGTTGCTTCGGGACTGTTCAACACCAGCCCTGGCCCTTTAAATCAGCATGTCACACACCATGAACCTACTTACTCACACAGAGAAATCCAGGACACCCAGTTGGGGCAAAGCTAACACCTGTTTCATTTCCTCCCAACCTGCTCCTACCTCCTACTGATCTCCACCTAGCTCCTGGTCCAGGGCTTCTGCTCCTATGTGCAACCATGTTCTTATTAGCATTGGTGCATGTGTCTACTTTCCTTGGCATTTCCTTCCTTCCTTCCTTCCTTCCTTCCTTCCATCCGCCCATCTTCCTTTTTTTATTTTGAAACAGGGTCTTGCTAAGTTGCTGAGGGTCTCCCTAAGTTGCTGAAGTTGGCCTCAAACCTGCGCTCCTCCTATCTCAGCCTCCAAAATACTAGGATTCCAGGTGTACACCACCATGCCTGGCTTAGCATTTCCTTTCTATGAGGATTGCGGTTCTTTCTGCTCCTGACCACCTCAGGTAGTCTCCGCACCCCACCCCATTCTTCATGCCACACACTTGAGTTTTGACACCCAGGAGCAACTTGCTAGAATGGGTCAGACAAGAAAACTGATGCTTTTCAGACTTGCACAATTTTTTCATTTTTGCCTGTTTCTTAGCACTGAACGACAGAGAGCGTGGAAATAAGTCATTTTCCTGCTATTAGCACATTTAGAAAACAGGCTTCTGCAGTAATTAAACTAATGAAGATGACCCTAGATTGAAGAAACAGCAATTAGAGTTGACTGAATAGGCATTAGGGGAAATGAAGACATTCACTTTCAAAGACAGATGAGACTTTTAAATAAGAGATAAAATTAATATCAGCCCAAACTGTATAAAAAGCTTCTAATGACTCGAAGAGGACTTGAAGACACATGCAGATTAGTCCATCATATTCAATCAAAAACAAAACTGACCTATCATGAAAATATAGCTGTTGTGGGGCAAGCTGAAGGAAATAGAAAAATTAGAAGAAATTGGCTAATTCTATGCAATGAGAACCAAAATGGAAAAGCTTTTCTTCGAAAGCAAATTTTTTCCTTGAATATTTTTAGTTGTTTTTTTCCAAAGCATTTACAACCAACTTTTTAAGTAACAATTCAAATCCTGTGCTACTCATAAGTGTGATGCAGAAATCAATGGAAACCCGGCTTCAGTGGGTATCCGTGGCAGCCAGCCTGGCTCACCTCAGCAAAATGGGGTGCAGGTCTGCGCCCTGAGGCAAAGGCATGCTGGGAGGGCATCTATCTACACCTGCGAATTGACAAATTAGAAGCGCACCCCTGGCAATTGTTACTGGTTTATTTCCCAGCACACTAGATACATTAGCATCCTCTAGGACGTCAGGCTCTCCTTTCAACCTCACAGGAACCCACAGGCTAAAGCCAGAGGGCAACAGAAGGAAGGGTTTCCGCAAATGCTGTCTCTAGGCCATGGCTTTTAGGTAAAGGTGGATTGAGTTGTTTCCTGGAACTTGGGCTTCCCGTTCTACTCACTGGTGTTTTTGTTGTTGTTTGTTTTCTTCAGTACTGGGGATCAAACCCAGGGCTTCTTGTTATATGCCAAGCATGAGCTCTACAACTGAGCTACACCTCCAGCCTTTTTAGTCCCTTTTCCCTCCCTCCCTCCCTTCCTTCCTTTCTTTCTTTCTTTCTTTCTTTCTTTCTTTCTTCTTTCTTTCTTTCTTTCTTTCTTCTTTCTTTTTTTCTTTCGTCTCTCTCTCTCTCTCTCTCTCTCTCTCTCTCTCTCTTTCTCTCTCTTTTTCTTAGTACTAGGGATTTAACCCAAGGGTGCTCTACCACTGAGCTATATATACCCCCAGCCCTTTTTTATTTATTTTGAAACAGGGTCTTGCTAAGTTGCTGAGGCTGGCCTTGAACCTGCGATTCTCCTGTCTCAGCCTCCCAAGTGCTACAATTACAGGTATGTGCCACCCCGCCTGGAAGGCCACTGGTGTTCTGAGAGCTGCTTACTCACCACAGTGGGAGCTCAGGGCCCCTGGTGGGGAAAGAAGGAACATGTTCATTAGTGTCGCTGCTGTTACTATTAATAAGTGGGGATTTATAGGTAAAAAGGGAAGAGAGCTATGACAGTGTTAACACTACTTCTTCTTCATTAATTCATTTTAGAATTTTTTAGTTTTTTTCTTTAAGACATATATGCCCAGCCATGATTCAAAGGCTTCCTTTTATAAACTAATGTACAATATTTCTATGCCAGTATTATATATAGCCTTGGGTAATCATAGTTAATATGATTTTTAATGCAGAAATTAAATGTGCTATAAACTCTAATTATCATCATGCTAGGTTCTGATTATTATTATAAGGTGAAACCTTAGAAAGATTTTAAAACCAGCCGGGCATGGTGATGCACACCCACAATCCTACCTACTCCGGAGGCTCAGGTGGGAGGATCCAGAGTTCAAGGCTAGCCTGGGCAACACAGCAAGACCCTGTCTCAAAAGAAAAAGTAGGCAAGTCTCTAGGGAGAGAGGGAGAAGGAGAGAGGAGAAAAAGAGAATGCAATAGAAAGAGGCAGGGGAGAGGGTAGGAGGAGAGAGAATAACCAAAACTTTCTCCTTTTCCCTCTGGCCACAGGTATTTTCAATGGCTTTTCTTTTCCCATACTCATTCCCGAAGCTGAATGATTATAAAACTGTGTCAGATTCAAACTGTTTTATCATTGGCTATCTGCTATTTCATGGGAAAATTGAATTGTCTGACTTTTGGGGGGTGAGGGATAGTGGAGATTAAACCCAGGGGCATTCCACCTCCAAGCTACACCCCCAGCTCTATTTTATTTTTTATTTTGAAACAGGGTCTCACTAAGTTGCCAAGGGTTTTGCTAAATTGTTGAGGCTGCCGGGTGTGGTGGTACACACTTGTAATCCCAGTACTTGGGAGGCTGGGAGAGGAGGATTGCAGGTTCATGGCCAGTCTCAGCATTTTAGTGAGGCCCTCCGCAACTTAGTGAGACCCTTGTTTCAAATTCAAAAATAAAATCGGGCTGGGGGTGACTATAATGGGTGAATGCCCCTGGGTTCAATCCCCAGTGCCAAAAAAAAAAATTGTTGAGGCTGCCCTCGAACTTGCAATCCTCCCATCTCAAGTACTGGTATAGCTGGGCATGGTGGCGCACGCTTGTAATCCCAGTACTTTGGGAGGCAGAGACCGCAGGATCCGGGTTCGCGGCCAGCTTCAGCTCTCGCTCTCTCTCTCCCTGTCTCTCTCTCTCTCTCTCTCTCTCTCTCTCTCTCTCTCCTTAGTGAGGCCCTCTGCAACTTCGTGAGACCTGGTTTCAAAATAAAGCATAAAAAATAGGGCCAGGGGCGTAGCGTGGAGGTAGAACGCCCCTGCGTTCAATCCCCGGTACCGCAAAAAAAAAAAAAAGTACTGGTATTACTGGTGTGCACCACCACACCCAGCTCTGTGTGGCTTTTTTCTTCAAAATCAGAATAGACTTTTATAGCAGCACAAGTTTATCAACAGTGGCTTAGTGTTACATACAGCTTGGCTCCAAGAAATTAAAGAATCAGAAATTAACTTTATCCAGAAAACATTTAGCTTTAAGAAAAATCCAGCTGTAAAGGCTCAGAACCAAAGGTCAGAAAAATATGCCAAAAAAGAAGTACTTCTCAGACCCGGTCAGACAGCATTGTAAGAGCTAGTGTCAGCCGCGGTGCCAGGCCGAGCCGCTGGTGCGTTCTCCAGTGGAGAAAACTGTCTTTCTGGGGGTGACTATAATGGGTGCTCTGTGAGCTCTGCGCCCTGGAGTTGGTTTCTGACCCACAGACCACTTTGTTCCTTCTTCACTCGGTCAAGTTCAGTTTATATTTTTGTAGCAACCCGTTCTCATCATTGCCAGCGTTGGTGCTGACTTGGCCCAGTTCAGTTGCATTCTAATTTGAAACCATGAGCCCTCGCTTTGTTCAGAAGAGAAAATACCGCAAACACTCTGGCTTATTTTGGAAATTTTTATGAAATATTCAAAACAGAATGAAAGTGATCCAGTTCTGGAAGGGTGGGGTCCTATTTACAGTTAAAAGCAAAAAAACCAGGTTGGAGAAAGATCAAAAGACAAAAAGAACACACTAACTGGTTGGAAATTTAAAATGACATATATAAGCTACCCACCTGAGAAACTCCAGCCTAATATCGGCAAGGCTGATAAAAGGAGGTATTGAAATGGGCTCCCATCTTGCAGATAACAAATAAATGCCTTATCACAAAAAGAAAACCACAAAGAGATGGTGATTTTACTTTGATTTCAAAGACTGACACCTTCATTCTTGCAAGCAAGTTTAAACACTCTATCAAGACCTTCTAAATGGCACTGCTTACTTTTGCTATCAGTTGAATTCATGATGGGCTTAATGGACTACCTTGACAGGAAAGAAGGGTCCACTGGGAATAAACAGGGGGCAGGAAAAGAGTGCAGTGTGGCCCGCAGGCACCTGAGAGGAGGTACTAGTCAATTACACAGCCATCTCTTTCAAACTAATTTTCTGGTAAATTCATCTTCCTCTACAGAGGTCACAAATTAGCCTTCCCTAAAACCAACAGAGTGCCGAAAGGTAGATTATTCTTCAGAGGCGACCAGTAAGAGTAGATGGACCCTACCTTTGGTGATCATAATGAAACCATAATCCATTTCCTATTGGCCACTATAACAAATGATCCCAAACTCAGTGGCTTAAAACAGCATACATTTATGATCTTACACTTCTGAAGGTCAGAAGTCCGAAATGAGTCTTGTAGGACTAAAGTGAAAGTGTTGGCAGGGCTGTGCTCCTTCTGGGAGCTCTAGGGGAGAATCCACTCCCTTGCCTTTTCCAGCGTCTCAGCAGCCGCCCTCATTCCTTGGTGTGTGGCTCCTTCCTCCATCTTCAAAGTCAGCATTGGCAGCTGGGTTTTTCTCACATCACATCCCTGACACTGACTCCACAGCCTCCCTCCTCCACTTCTAAGG
This sequence comes from Glis glis, assembly GCA_004027185.1. Lineage (NCBI taxonomy): Eukaryota > Metazoa > Chordata > Mammalia > Rodentia > Gliridae > Glis > Glis glis. The sequence continues at coordinate 95,809 of PVJS01000264.1, forward strand.
GCAGTTGTGATTGCAGGAAGCCCTTAAATAATCCAGGATAATCTCTCTATTTTAAATTCAACTAAGAAACATTATTCCATCTGCAACCTTAATTCCCCTTCCCCATGTAACATAAAATTTTCATAGGTTCTAGGGATTAGAACATAGACATGTTTAAGAAGCCACATGTATCAAGAAGAAAACAAACATTCATTAAATTTTCAATAAAAGCATCCAACTCATGAAAAGCGCCTTATTCGTACTGTTTAACATCATCCCAAAAGGTTTGGACTCACACTTCTCTCTGTTGCTAATTGTCAGCCATTGTTACTCTACATTCTTGGGTGCTGGTGCCTTGCCTTCAAATGGGCTTTACACTAAGACCACACCCTTGCTTCTCCTGTTGTCCTGTCCACCCCTAAATTGATGATTCTTGCCATGTTTGCATTTTAAGAAAGCCATAACCTTCTTCCTCCACTAAAATTCAAAGGTGGGTTGCTCTGATTATAACCCCCTGTCTCCAGCTAGAAGAAATGCAAAATCCACTACACAAGAATGAGTGCAGTGGCGCCTGCCTGTGATCCCAGTACTTGGGAGGCTGGGACAGAAGGATCACAGGTTTGAGGCCATCATCGACAACTTAGCAAAATCCTATTTCAAAATAAAAAATAAAATAGGGATGGGGGTGTAGCTCAGAGGTAGAACCCCCCTGGGTTCAATCCCTAGTACTACAAAAGAAACAAATGTGGCAAGCCATTCACCCTAAAGATATTAACTCAACACCTACTATGTGCCACCATGGCCCGTCTGGTATTGAGGAGAAGTGGCATGTTCCCTGCCCTTTCTGGGCTTAGCGTAGCATTTTCCAGTATTTCCTGGGGAGTGGGCTCCAGAAGGAAGCGATTTTCTATTATTTATGCTCTACCCCCTTTCAATACATATTTGAGAGCCCATTAACAAACATGCATTTAACGGGAATCTTTAAAATTAGGACACATGTAACAAAAATGAATGGTTATCATGGCAGAGACACCAAGACTCAAAGAGGATTTTCTGGTTTTGCAGAAGACACCGCAGTGCACCAAGTGCTTTCCAACTCATTATCTCCTCCACCTGCCCTGCAACGGGGTCAGGTATGGAAAGCATCAGGACTGCCCCCAATTTTCAGGTGAGAAATTCAGATCCAAAAAGCATCTGTAAGTTGGGTTAGGTCACACAGTAAGTGGCAAAGCCCAGGACCCCAATTCAGATCTTAATTCAAGTGATCTTCTTTGGCCTCTGTTACCACCCCAGTGTGGCTGGCTGAGGGTCCTTCTCCCTTCCTGGCTTCCAGGACGGCATGCAACTTCTAACCTCAGCCTCTTCTTTCTTCCTCATGCACCACCGATGCTACTCTTCCTTCTCACAGACTCAACCAGCCCCTCTTCTTGTTGCTTTTTTGTTTATTTTTGGTACTGGGATTGAACCCAGGGATATTCAACCTCCGAGCTACACCCCCAGCCCTTTTTATTTTTTATTTATTTTTTTAAAAATTTTGAAACAGGTTTCACTAAGTTGTTGAGGGTTTTGCTAAGTTGCTGAGACTAGCCTGGAACCTGTGATCCTCCTACCTCAGCCTCCCAAGTACTGGGATTACAGGCCTTTGCACCACGCCCAGCTCCAGCCCCTTTTCTTAAACGAAAGCCAAATCTACCCGCCATGAGTACACAGGGATCCTCATTCCTCCAACTCTCCACTCCATCTCTCTCCACTGCACATCATGAATGTCCACCTGAATCATGTCATCCACACGCCTTTGCTCCATGCTCTGATCTGACCTCAGCTCTAGTCCCCATTTCCTCACCAACACCACTTTCCAACCGGATAACCTTGAAATCACTGAACGGTCTGTCTCTCCTTCATGCCACGCGCTGTCAAGGCCTCATGCTCCCCTGAGTCCAGTGCTAATCCCAGCGGCGGTAAACTGGGCCTGGAGGAATCTCCTCTGGCCAGGCTGTGTCTTGCTCACCAAGCTTCACCTCTACAAGAAGGATGCCCAGGGAATGAGACCCAGTCCTTTCTCTTCTTGGGAAGCACCAAAGACAGTGTCGGCAAATAATAAGTGATGTGCCATGGTGGTGTACACCTGTAATGCAAGTACTTGGGAGGCTGAGACAGGAGGATCGCAGGTTTGAGGCCAGTCTCAGCAACTTAGCAAAACCCTCAACAACTTAGCAAGACCCTGTTTAAAAAATAAAACAGGAGCCTGGCGTGGTGGCACATGCTTGTAATCCCAGTACCTGGGAGGCTGAGACAGGAGAATCCGGGTTCACAGACAGCCTCAGCTACTTAGTGAGGCCCTCCGCAAGTTAGTGAGACCCTGTTTCAAAATAAAGAATAGCAAATAGGTCTGGGGGTGTAGCTTGGAGGTAGAATGCCCCTGGGTTCAATCCCCAGTACCGCAAAAATAAATAAATAAATAAATAAATAAATAAATAAAAATAGAACTAGGGGTGTGGCTCAGAGGTAGACTGCCCCTGAGTTCAATCCCCAATATCAAATAAATAAATAAAATAAGAAAAGATGTGTTGGCTCTTAACACACCTTCCATAACATTTCCACACTGAAGAAAAAAGCCAATTCACAGTTCCTCTTCAGCCACCACACTACAGGAGGAGGGAAGCAGTAACTTCTAAGTGCCAGATACCATGTAAGTTGCTAAATTAAGAACTTTCCAGGTCACAAAATCACTCTAGACTTTGAAAATTAATCTTTTAAATGGCCACTATGAAATACATTTCAGAGAAAACTCCACAGAAAGGTGCTGGGCGAATGCTGAAAGTCTGTGATGACTTCCAGAACACAGACCGAACAGACCTGGGCCCTGCGTCTTTGCGGGTTACCGCGCCTGCCTCAGAGAAGTGTCCTGCAGCCCCACGCTCAGCCTGACGGTGCAGGGTGACCTCCCTCCCCAGCCTCTGCTCTGCCTCCCACAAAGGGACGTGTGGGGCGCAGGCACATGCCATGGACTCAGCAGCACCAAGCAACACCACAAACAGTTTGAAACATCGATGCCATACAAATCTGCCATGGCCTGTCGGGTGGCAGGGAGCGTGCCAATCTGGAACCTGCATGATTGGAAACCAGATGAAGTGGGCCATGGTAGAGAAGCAGCATGGCAAAAATGAGCATGAACACACACACACACGCACACACACACCAGAATGAAGGCATCACAGTCTGTGTTCTTTTCCTTACAGTAGAAAGGACATGCTTTGTATGTCCTAAAAGGTGGGGCTGCTCCTTAAACTTCTTTTTACAGCTTCCTCACTCTCCAAGTACTTAGAACAGTCCCAGGTTAAACAACAACAACAACAACAAACAGGCACCTAGTAGACTCCTGTTGAAATAAGTTTATCTTGTTTTTACTCTAAGTTAGATTCTAGTCTGTCAGACCAGAGCAGTTAGGGGAATGAGGATAACTTGTTTTAAACTATTTAACAAAGACACTATAAATACATAGGATCCTAAGGAAGTCTGTAGTAGAAAGTCACAATTTCTAACATAATTTTTAAAGTGTTATATATGCGTGTGCATGCTGAATGCCTCAAATTGTTTTAAGATGATACAGTTTTACTCATAAAGATGTCTGTGATATTAACAATAATAGTCAAATGCCACACAATGGAGCAATGTAGAAATTACTATAGCCATTAAAATTATATTAATGGCCCAGCATGGTGGTGCGCCCCTGTTATCCCAGTACATGAGAGGCTGAGAGAGGAGGATCATAAGTTCGAGGTTAGCCTCCACAACTTAGGGAGACTGTTTCAAAATAAAAAATAAAAAGGGATGGGAATGTAGCTCAGTGGTAGAGCACCCTTGAGTTCAATCCCCAGTATCACACACACATACAGATTACATTTATGAAGAACCAGTGCTGTGGCCATGAACCCATACCTGCAGCAGATCGGGCACTCCACAGGGCCTCCTGACAGCTGTCATAGTAGGTGGCTGCATCACTGTGAGGTTTCCTGCCCATTTTAAAATAATATAATTTAATGGCTACTGAATGTCCTTTTCTCTGTTGTTTTAAAAATTCTCATTTTCATCAAAGCATATATTTTTTAAACTATTATGTACGCAGCCTTGGCTATCTGGAATTTCAGATGGCAACAAATAATCTGCAGCAGAAATACAGGAGTGGGGGGTTAGGGGTCTAGCTCAGTGTAGGGTGCATGCTTAGCATGTGCCAAAGTCCTGGGTTCGGGAGAAAGGAAGGAACTTCAATGCTCCAATCATGCACCCAGGAAATACCGCCACCTCATTCAGATTTAATGTTGATGGCGTAAAGACAGTTTCCACGTTGGTTTTTCATTTTTTCCAGGGCCTGGCTGGATTTTCAGCTTACAGGCAGCTCGCCTTCTCTATAGCCCAGACTCAAGTTGACAGGTACTCCTCCTGTGTTCAAGGGAGCTACCACTGCTGTATGTCAGGTGAAACAGGGAAAGTAAAATAATGAACAGCACTATTATTTTAAGTGGGATAACTAGCTTGTTAAGGATCAGCTCTCTAAGTAGTAAAATGTACCTCTTTTTAAGTTCTGATCAGACAGATGGGAAATCGGAAGAGTCTGGGCACAGGGAGAAGCGGATGAGCCACCCTCGCTTGGTATTCATTCACTGACAGAAGCACTCACAGCTAAAACTGCAATGCGTAAACCTAATGGGCAAAAGCAGTTTAGAAATGCACACTTACAGAGCCAGTGTCAAAGACATGGCAACGCTGTATTTCTTAGGCTGGGTGGTAGGCAAAGGGACGTTCACCTTATTAACATTTAACAGTATATAAATGTTATATATTATTTTGTATGTGTGATAGGTTTCATAACTTTATAAAGATCAGAAGCACAATGAAAACTCAAACTTTAAGCCGGGCATGGTGGCGCACACCTGTAATCCCAGTACATGGGAGGCTGAGACAGGAGAATTGCGGGTTTGAGACCAGCCTCAGCAACTTAGTGAAACCCCGTTTCAAAAGAAAAAAATAAAGGACTGGGAGTCTAGCTTGGAGGTAGAATGCCTCTGGTTCAATGCCTAATACAGGAAGGAAGGAAGGAAGGAGGGAAGGAAGGAAGGAAGGAAGGAAGGGAGGGAGGGAGGGAAGGAAGGGGACAAATGAATGAATGAATAAATGAATGAAAGAAGAAAAAGAAAACTCAAACTTTAAGCTTTATATTAGATAGAACATAAATTTAAGGCAGGGAGCCGTTCTTCTCTTCATTCCATGCATATAAACAATGTTTATAAGGGTTTTTAAAATTTCAGAACTGCAAAAGATTAAAGAGCATCTAATCTACTGGTTTCCCAGTGATGTCCCAGGAATAAAATTCTGTCTTGCACAGACATGCCATCAACTCCTTGTTGAGAGCTGTGGGTTTGTTAGCACTGGAAGCTCATTTTGTATGTCAGAAGAGTGCGCCTAAATCCCCCCCATTCCTGACACCATCCTCCGTTTTTCCTTTCTTTCTTGATGCAAGACCCTCTTTCCAATTTCCTGAATTGTTTCAATAAAGATACAGATTTAATTTGTGTTTCTCTAATAAATCCAGAGATAAAGTTACAATATGCTTTAAAGAGAAATGTTCTAGTTTAAAGGCAACATAGAAATCCACCATTCTTGATAGATCAGCCCTTTAAAAATCCCCCAAACTGGAACAGCCAACCAAGAAGCAAATGGCTAATTCTACCATAAATAACTGTGGTCAGAGAGAGCAAATGAGGGGAAGGAAGCAAAATAAAATAACAGAAGTAGAAAAGTTCTCCTATTTTGTTAATGCCTCCAAAATGCTGAATGTAGAACTGGAAGTGTCCCTGGGAATGAATGGTCCTAAATACACGAGTCCTGAATGGTCCAACTACGTACTCAGAGTAGTACTGAAAACAGGACTCATTGGCTCCATCATTGGCTACAGGGCGAATGCCTGTATGACCACTAGAAATAATCAGTTTCACAGGCTGATGGGCATAGTGGGAGCTGGGCTGTGCACACCAGGCTTCAAGCAAAACTGAGCACCCTGGGCTTTGTAAGTGCACACACTGATCCACTTCCGCCAGCTGGAAGCCAGAGGTAGCTATTGTTAAATCACCAGAGAGCTCATTTATGTCAGAGTTAAATATCCATATTCATAAACCTGCCTAAATTATACATATTCCACACTGTTTTCACGTTTAATTATCTTTGGGTTAATGAAAAGTAAGATATAAACAAAACAAGGACATTTTAAAGTTGCCATGGCACTACAACTAGTTTTGTTTTTAAATAAATCACCAAATTTCTCTATTGACTTAGTCTTAGCAATTGGGAACTGCCATGGCCCTGACAGAGATGCTACAAATGAAAGGAAAACCCATCAGCCCGAGGCAACACGGTTAAGATGTGCCTGCCCTGGCCTCCTCCTCCTGCAGCCCTGACTGTGCTGAAGCTGTAGTGCATGGCCCTGCCCAGACCCTGCAACCAGGATGACGACATCAGGGTGGGCACCTGAGTAAGGTGGCCAGGGACCTACAGCATCGTCGCCTTCCCCGTTGTTTCTACAGTGTTGCCCTCAATGTTCTCTCTACCATTAGTACCAGATGTCTTTGAAGTTATCTTCTTTCTGCAATGACCCAGAGCTGTCATCTTATCCCAAAGTCTTTAAGTCATGCTAGCCAGACTACAGCTTTATAACCCCAGTATCCATATTAGTTTTTATGGATAGTGACCAAAGGGTGTCTGAGGGCTCAGTCTTCTCTCCAAGTCAGAAGCCTTGGTTTGGGTCTAAAAAAGCAACTCTTTACATCCAGACATGAGCTTCAATTAAAAAGTACTTCATGAAGTCTAACACAGTTAGGCATGGTGGCACACGCTTGTAATCCCAGTACTTGGGAGACTGAGACAGGAGGATTGCAGGTTCAATGCCAGCCTCAGCAACTTAATAAGGCCCTCAGCAACTTAGAGAGACCCTGTTTCAAAATAAAAAAATAAAATAGGACTGGGGATGTAGCTCAGAGGTAGAATGCCCCTGGGTTCAAACCCTAGTACCAAAAATAATTAATAAAATAAAGTCTAACACTAGAGTGTCTAGGGGAGGCTCTGGCCACATAGCCCATTAACCTCAACAAAGTCTACTAACTAATTATTCTAACCCTTACCCTGTACCTAAGTCAAGTGATAGCCCTTTGATTTACATGAAAATGAAAATATCTGTACAGTAGGCATTATAATTTTATACTTTAAAATACTACCAGGTTTCTGTTTTGCTCAGATTGCAGTTTTTCAGCCTCATCTAAATATGAACAAATGGAAAAGGATAAAGAGGAAGTTCAGAGGGAAGCAGGAGGTTAACACCAAAGATGAATCAATAATATAGCTGTGACAATAATATGGGTGATACTATTTTATTTATAATCTGGACTCTACCTACTTCCATAAGGGATTTAAAATGGCTTAAAATAAACACATGTCCAGGATAGCCGAAATAAAGAAAAGAAGAGCTAATCCACATGGAAGAAAGAGGAGACAACCACCAGGAAATAGAGATGAAAGTTATTGTAATGAAGCACTAATTTTGGCTCTGAGCTTTAGGAAACCCAAGCTAAAAAAGAAACATGATAGGTTACGAATTCTCAGCTTCATGAAGGTGGAAGCAGATGGATCTGTCAGCAGGGAGCATCCATTTCTATGGCTGAGCTCAAAGAGGAGTTGATGGCATAGTCCCTCCACAAAACACGCTAAGAAGCGAGGGATGGCCATTTCAGCTGAGGCCAGCGGCCATTTTTCCTTCAACTGTCGGTAGAAGCCAAATGCTAGATTCTGAACTGCAGCTCAGGAAAGGCACATCTACGCAGGGCTGAGTTAACATGGCGGACCTGAGCTGTTTTCCAGTGCTAAGAGGATGAAATGGCACCTCTTGGGGAACCTGGAGTAGCTGATGGCTAACCCACCCACAGACTTTCTTCCTCAAGGATCATTAAGGTTGCTAGTGAGCATTTCAAGAGCAGCATGCAAGGACTGTTAGTTGATGGTCTGTTAGGAAACAAAGGATCCTGCCTTGAATTCATGCCCGAGAGGGGCTTTCACCTTCAACAGTGGCTCCTAGGGCAAGACCCATCTTACCTTTCAACAGCAGGCTCTTAATATGCTTGACATCCCAACCAGTTCTTAGGGAGATACTGACCAGAACTTTGGGAGTTCTGGACAACACAGGAAAACAATTTTAGTCCAGAAAACTAAGGGCAGGGGTTATCTGGTAGCTAACTCAATCACAAAGACACTGCAGCATAGTTCCAGTAGAAGGGCAAATTCCAAGAGAAATTATATTCTGTTGACAGTGCACAGGATTCCAAGCAGCTGGGTCAATGAAACCACTGGATGATTTTAACAAACATCTTTTAGGTACAAATAAAAATGAAAACCAGTAACAATAACAAAATCCCAGAAAATACCTTTTAAAGGTCTAAATTTCAGGTGTTGGGAAATTAATGTTGAAATATTTTTTTCTTTTTCTTTTTTTTGTACTGGGGATTGAACATAGGGGCAATATAACTCTGAACTACACCCCCAGCCCTTTTTATTTTTTATTTTGAAACAAGGTCTTGCTAAGGCTGGCCTCAAACCTGTGATCCTGCTGTCTCAGCCTCCCAAGTACTGGGGTTATAGGCATGTACCACCACACCCAGCTTGAAATATTATTTCTTAAGTAGCTGCTTCACCAGACTGGCTGGGTTTATGACAGTCATGTGCTCAGGGACAGGGGCCTGGTTTTCTTATTCTCTGCAGAAATACAGCATCTAACTTGCCCCAAACAGAAAAAAAAAAAAAGATATTTAGCTATAATTTAAAAAGAAGAAAAGCCAGGACATAGCTTTCCTTCCTGAATTCTAAAATTGAAATCTGATCTGCCAAAAGGTTGTCATTACTCACTCCAGCCTGGCAGTAGGAAATGATGTGGTACACGGTTTGGAGTAGAATTAAAAGCAGGATTAATGACTCGGGCACCTGTGGGAATACATGTCTCTTCTCTCCAGGATCCAGGATGATAAGTCTATCAATTCTCCCCAAATTTTTACTTCAGATGGAGAAATCTCAGTTTTTTTTAAGAAGAGGCACAGAGTTTTAAGAGAATGTCTACCCAACAAATTAGCCCATAATATGAAGAGTAATCAAAAAGAACAATGCCAGAAAAATTTAGGAACAGTGTTACTCCTGTTACTAGTTACTAATGGTATCAGCCTATTTATTTGTTTATTGCTTTGAAGCTTACAAAGTATTTTATATTTTCACCTATGGTTTTATCTCATGTAATTCTTACAATAATCCTGTGAGTGAGATTAACACAAGCCGAGTGACCTTTCCAGATCATACAGTCAGAGAAACAGCTGGACCAAATTTGGAGCTCAGCCCTTTAACACCAAATCCTCATCACAGACATTAGGCCCAATGCTCTTGATGCAATCAAAACAGTATGGTATTTTTAAGAAAATATATTCTCATAGTGCAAGAGAAAAACTTTCTTAAAAAATATGTGGGCCTCGGCTATCCTACCTATAGTTTAAAAAAACTTAAGGTACTCAGATTATTTATAATGGATGGTGCCAGTAGATAGAAATGCAGTGTGTTTCTGTCATAAATTTCATAGGTTTCTTTTATGTTGGAGTACATATTCTTATTTGAGTCCTCACTTCTTTAAATTGTGATTATTCCATATATATATGGAATAATAATATGGAATAAAGAGAGAGGGGGGGGAGGGAGAGAGGGAGAGAGAGAGCGCACGCACATGCAATTTGACAACAGAAATTAAATGTCTTAAAAACAGGTAAAGTACTTGGGAATATCCATCAAAAATTAAATGTGTATCACCCCAGAAATTCCTCTTTTAGGAATTTGCTCTGAAGAAATAAGGACAAGTTCATACAAATGTAAGAAACAGGATGTTCCGGACAGAGTTGTTTACACTAGTGAGTTACAGATTATCCACTTATCTATTTTCTTCTCTACTGTCTTTATTTTCTGTTTCATTTTGTTTTCATTCTTTGTCCTTTTCTATTTTGCCATGAGCTTGTTTCCTTTAACAATCCTTTAAAAATCAGAAAAATAAAGATTTTTAAAAGGGAGTGAGGAAGAGGAAGAATAACTTTCAACACAGCAAATCTACTTTTTCTCAAGGAAAAGAGATGAGTATTTAAAAATATGTGTACAAAAGAGGTAAATCACAGTATTTTATAATAATGAAAAATCAGGATAAAGCTAAATTTTTGTATCATAGTACCATCTAATAATGATGATACCTTCCCAAGATTGGCCATGACATAGTTACTCAAAACGGTACTTGCTTTTATTACAGAAATAAAGAACGCCAGTTAAAAATAGAATGCATACAGTATTACTTCATTGTGTATATGTGTATAACATTTGCAGAGGAAAAAGATTAAGGAAGCTGTGACAATATGGAATTAGCCCTGGTGGACAGTGAACATAACAGCTATGTTGGGCAAAGACTGTGGAACCAGACTGCCTGACTTCAGATCCTGACTGATGGTATATATATAGCGCTGAGCTGCCTCTTATAGAGCGAGAGTCTGAGCCCCCTCAGAGGCCACCTCTTGGCTCCTGTTCTCTGGGCTTCCCCGGGGGGCCCAATGGGATGGGCAGCAGGCCACTGAAGGAAAGGAAGAGAGCACAGCTGGGGTATTTATCTCTGACTTCCCCTGCAGGCTGCTCTGGCAGTGCTCAATCTCCTGCCTAGGGCTGCAGCAACCAGGAAAGGTGGTTCTTGCCTACAGCTCAACCTCTTACAAGGTTTCAATAGAGTCTCCCTCTCCTCGCTTGTTTCTTTAGGACTGGGAGTGCTAATGGCTTTCTGTTGTCGTTCACTCTCAGATGCTCTGCCCCTCTTGTTGATTTCCCTGAATACTGCCTACATCTTTGTTAGTGGCCCCTTTATATATGTCTTCTCACTTAGCCTTGTTGAGATGCCATGTCCTTCCTGCCAGGACCTGACTGATGTCTTCCCATGTACGGCGACCTGGTTACCACGCTACACAGACATGGCCCTCCCTTCCAGACCTGCATTCAATTCCATGGATGAAAGAGATCTTCTAGTAAGGCTATCTTGATTCTATTTTTCCTAGGTTGAAAAAATACTATTTCTTAACCCTTTTGCAAACTTTAATTTCTTTTTTTTTTTTTTTTTTTTTTTGCGGTGCTGGGGATTGAACGTAGGGGCATTCTACCTCCGCTCTACGCCCCCGGCCCTATTTTTTTTTTATACTTTATTTTGAAACCGGGTCTCACGAAGTTGTGGAGGGCCTCACTAAGGAGAGAAAGAGAGAGAGAGAGACAAAGAGAGAGAGAGAGAGAGACAGGGAGAGAGAGAGAGAGCTGAGGCTGGCCGCGAACCTGGATCCTCCGGTTTCCGCCTCCCAAAGTACTGGGATTACAAGCGTGCGCCACCACGCCCGGCCTAATTTCTAAATACACTTCGGATTCATTAAGTTCCTTAGAGTAGCTGTCCCACTCTGGAACAGTTAACATGAAAGGCAAAAACCAGTATTCTTCCCACAAAAATACAAATGAAAATCATGTATGCTTTTTCTTCTATTTTTCTAAAATACCCACATAAGAAGGTTAATAGATTTTTAATAATTTTGCATGAGATGCGCCATTAAGATGTGTTATATTAGCCAGGCATAGTGGAACACATCTATGATAGAATCTACTTGAGAGTCAAGGCAGGAGGATTACAAGTTTGGGGCCAGCCTGGGCAAAATAGCAAGACCCCATCTCAAAAAAAAAAAAAATATATATATATATGTATATGTATGTATGTGTGTGTGTATGTTATTAAAGCTTTTCCTCTAAGTTAACTTCATTAAACACTTAGTGTTCTGCTTAATCCAAAAAATCTACATTAAAGATACTAGGTGACCCCCTTCTCTCAAGACTGTCCTTACTTCTTTGTAGTCTAGTTCAGGATGTGAAGATTTTAATCAACCTTACTAGGTTTGTTTTAGTTCATTCAATCATGTATCCAATGAATATATATTTAACATCAACCATGCACCCATTTTGACACTGGGGTTATGAAGAAAAAAAGGCCTCTAACCTCAAGGAATTCTACACCTGTATTAGATTCTTCTAAGACAATAAGACAGCACTCTACGGATATGTCTACAAATGTGAGAAGAACATCAGTGAGGGATTTGCCAAGACGGTGTGGAGAGCTAAAATGACAAGATACTAGAAGTAACCTTTGTGTTGTGACATGACGACATGAGAGGGATGTTGTCAGATGGAAGAGAGGAAGGTGTCCCAGATGGATGGAAAAGTGTTTGCAAAACACCAAAGAATGCTGGGCGTGGTGGCGCACGCTTGTAATCCCAGTACTTTGGGAGGTGGAGACCGGAGGATCTGTGTTCTCGGCCAGCCTCAGCGCTCGCTCTCTCTCCCCTTGTCTCTCTCTCTCTCTCTCTCTACTTAGTGAGGCCCTCCGCAACTTCGTGAGACCCGGTTTCAAAATGAAGTATAAAAAAATAGGGCCGGGGGTGTAGCGCGGAGGTAGAACACCCCTGGGTTCAATCCCCGGTACCGCAAAAAAAAAAAAAAAAAAAAAAAACCACCAAAGAATGACAGGGAGGGGCAAGTCACACCAGTCTGTATTCCCATTATTGGGCATTGCTTATGACATAAAGCAGGTATTTTTTTAAATGAATGAATGAAGTGGGGTTTCACTTGCAAAAATTTCACCATCTTCATTATTCAAATTCCTGTTACGGGTAGCAATATAATTAATCGTTTATGGTTGGCCCTAACCTAGAAACCGGCCTTGTGCAATGCATTATTTGCAGTGTTCCCAAAATTTAAAAAAAAAGTCATATGTTAGCAATGCACATTCCTGTCACTTAAATTCCAATAAAAAATTAAGCTCCAACAAGTAACTGGTCTGTTTGTATGACTGAGCCTGGTTTAATATTTTAAATTCATTCATGATTTAGTCATCTTGTCATAGTGACTATTTTAATGTGCTCCCAAGGGGAAAAGTACAACCACCAATTAAATCTGATTCAGTGATAAAAATTTAACCTCTGAATAATAATAAAAATTTGGGCTTTGACTCCTTTCTTTACTTAAGTTCTTCCTCTACTTCAGTTTCTCATACCTAACAAGTCCTGTCCTGTTATTTGTACTAATCATCTTACCTGTACCAGGAGAACCATATGTTGTCTGCGTACTTCAAAGGTCTGAATACTTACTGATTATCTAATTAACACTAGCAATTTAAAAAGTAGTTTTTTTTTGTTCTGTACCTTATGCAAATAATAAATGCTAATATAGAAATACCGAAAATCAGGATGAGCCTGTATAGAACTGTTAATATTGCTCATCTAGTGGGGAGGGCTGTGGGGCAGGAGAGACTTTTACTTTCTATGCTATATGTCTCTATCATAAATCTCTGAAAATGTACTTTTTAAAATAGTAACCACATCTTATTTGTGTAACAGAAGAAACAAAGATGTTTTCTTACAGTAGGTAGGCAGATGAGTCATCTTCCTAGGTATGATCTGGTCTGGACTTCTGCAGATACTGCAGGAGAAAGCCCATCAAAACTTGCTCACCAAGGACCAGTAAGCTCACTGCCACTCAGACTCCACTCCATGGCTCACCCTCCTGTGTGGCTCACACTGGGCCAGATCTAAGGAAACCATCTCTCCACTGCCTACGAAAACATCTTCAAAGGACAGGCTGAACCAGGGCCTCCCAGCTTAAAGATACTCGGGGTGTTTCTCTTTTTCTTTTTCGTTTTTTTTTGTGGTCCTGAGGATTGAGTTCATGGGCACTCTACCTCTGAGCTATACCTCCAGCCCTATTTTATTTTTTTATTTTGAAACAGGGTCTCGCTAAGTTGCTGACAGGCTCACTAAGTTGCCGAGGCTGGCTTCGAACCTGCAATCCTCCTGTCTCAGCTTCCCAAGTACCAGGATTACAGGCGTGCTCTACCATGCTTGGCTGGTGGGGTTTTTCTAATACTAAACACTACTGGTTAAAATAGAAATTTAAATCAGCTAGAGAAAAACACTTGTACATATTGGTTTCAAGTGCACTTTAGTTTAGATGATACTATTCCGGCCTTTAAAAGGGGATCATTTTTCAATCAAAATTAATTTTCCAGAGGGCAAAGGTTATAACGTATCAGATATTATTTCTCCTGAAATCATTTCCCATTTCTTCTTATGCTTTTCCCTTAAACACTTTACAAGGTGATAAACACCATCTTCTTACATTGCCAGTTTTCAGTTTTATCTTCTCTAAAAATATAGATAGAAAAGCATAAGTTGTTATTACAATTCATTTGAGACACATTCTGGCTAATACAAGAAATGCTTGATGGATAGAGAAAAGAAAAATGACAATGAAAACAGCCACAGACATGGAATACAATAAAAACCCCAGAATATGTAACTAATAATAATCAAGAATTACTTAATCATGAAGAAATTAATTAGCTTCTGCAGGAAGCAAGAATAATAATTATGACCAGAAAGACAAAAACATAAACATCTGTAATTATAGAAAACTAGAAATCACCCAAATTTTCAGTACCAGTGAAATGGCTAAATAAATTAGGTATCATCCCAACAATGGAATGGTATGTATCCATCACAAAAATGACAGAATACTGGTAACTATTGAAGTTGAATGTCAGTGTTTAGCAGTTTATTATATCATTCTACTTTTTTAAAAATATAAACATAAATATAGTGACATGGAAAATGCTCACAATATAATAGCAAGTAAAATGTGTAAAAAAAAAGCAAAATATAAACTCTACCGAAGTGCATGACTCTTATTTTCCTAAGAACACATATAAATACAGAGAAGACAGCATAGGAGGAAATACTCCAGCAGGTCAGTCAACAAATGGCTCTAGGTGACAGGATCAACGATGATGACGACGGCATTCTTCTTTCACGTGTCTGTATTTTAAAGTGTCTTAACAATTAAAATGATCACTTTGGTAATTAGAAAACCAAGAGACAGGAAAAGGTACACATTTGAGAAAGGAAAGAAAGCAGGAGAGTACAGATCGTGAGCATGAGCTTGCTATATGTAAAGGGTTTGTAGACACTACATGGGATAAACAGAAGACTAAGACAAGTTTAACACATGGAAGGAGCTTACAAGATGTCTAGGAGACAACCTAAACATAAAAAGATACCTAATGCTGCCTAGTGTGGTGGCACACCTGTAATCCCAGTACTTGGGAGGATGAGACAGGAGGATCACAGGTTCAAAGACAGCCTCGGCAACTTAGTGAGATTCTCAGCAACTTAGCAAGACCCTGTTTCAAATTTAAAAAATAAAATAGAACTAGGGGTTTGGACGGAGGTAGAATCCTCCTAGGTTCCACCCCCAGTACCACAAAAAATTATTTAAAAAAGATACATAATGCTGCCATGCTATAGAAAAGTGTAGAGTGAGGAGTTCTTACAAGTGCTGGGGTAGTTCTAAAGAAATAGAAAATCAGAAGAGTGTTGTGGCACACACCTGTAATTCCAGTACTTAAGAGGCTGAGATAGGAGGATCACAGGTTCAAGGCCAGCTTCAACATTTAGTGAAGCCCTGTATCAAAATAAATAGAATAGGGCTGGGGGTGTAGCTCAGAGGCAGAATGCCCATGGGCATAATCCACAGTACCACAAAAGAAAAGAAAATAGAAGAGCTGTGGTAGATAAGAAATAATGAACAACCTCACAAGGCAGCCAAGAGAACCCAGCTCTGCTGGACACGTGGCATTTGTAGAGGGGAAGATGGAGAGACTTGGAGGAGGAAGGGAAGATTGAGTTTAAGGAATACATGGAGGGTTAGGGGGTGCACATAGAGAGAGTCACTCTGACTGAAACAGGGTTCATGGAAAAGGGTGGTGAGAAATATGACCGCAAAGTTAGGTTAGAGCAAAGGTTTTCCACCCCATCAGACTTCATGCCCCCTGTACCATCCTGAGACGAAAATCACAGATAATGTAACCTAATTGGCATAGCATTTTAATAAATCAATGTTATGACCTAGCTGCAATATAAAGAAGAAATAAAAGGGAAATAACTCACAATGATATAATACACATTGCAATAAATGTTCGGGCCCAAGATCTTTGAAAGACCTAATGAAGGGGTCAGCTCCATGCCCCAAGGCTACAGTTACTAGGAAGACCACAATACACGTGCTGACTAATACACCCATTTCAATACAAGTAGTGATGCCAACGTGGCCTGTGACTCTTGGTAAATTCTCCAACAAAACAAAAAACAGGCCTCCCTCGGTTTAAGTTGTGCAAGAAATACCTTCTGCTCAGAGTCAGTTCTAGGCTCTGATGATGACCAATAGGTTTTTCACTTCCCCATCACCTGGCGGACCTTTGAAAGCACAGTGGGAGGCAGGACAGTTGCCCTGAACACTGTAGGATATATGGCACCCTTGGCCCCATCCACTAACTTCCCGTACCAAACCATCCTTTAATATTGTGAAAACCAAAAACATCCCCACAAACATTCAAAGTTCTCTTCAGAGGCGAGGAGCAGCCTTGCTGAGAGCCCCTGGGACAGAGCTGGAGTCACACTACTGGCATTCTGGCAAGACAATTTCTAATGTGCATGACTATCTCAGGCACTGCAGAATGTTGGGAATCCCCATCATCCTGTGCTAAAAACCAGTCATGGTGAGAGCCAACAACAGACCACCATCTATCCGCTTTGGTGCTGCCTTTGAGAGACACTGACCAAGGGCGTGGAAGACCCGAGTGACAAGCTATTGCAGCAAGAGAGGGGAGACAACCCAAGATAAGGAGCTCTCATTTCTAAAACTTGCAGGTCCCTCGATGATGCATCGCTCGGAGAGCTGAAGTTCAGAATCATGAGATTATTAAAGCAGAAAGAGAAAACCATGAGAAAAGCACCCTTGAACATTTACTAACATTTGACTATTTCTTCAGGTTTTTTAACTTGAAACTTTTCTGGGAGGATTAAACTAAAATTGATCGGTAACCTTTTCCTTCTGGAAAACAATACCACACAGATGGAGAAACTAAACTTTTTTTTTTTTTTTTGGCGGTACCAGGGATTGAATGCAGGGGCATTCTACCTCCGGGCTACACACCCTCAGCCCAATTTTTTATTCTTATTTTGAAACAGGGTCTCACTAAGTTGCGGAGGGCCTCACTAAGTAGCTGGGGCTGGCCGCGAACCCGGATATTCCCGTCTCAGCCTCCCAAGTACTGGGATTACAAGCGTGTACCACCATGCCCAGCTAGAAACTAAACTTTTAATAGAAACATCACTTGCTCTAAAAATTTTTTTCCTACCAGTAGACTGCCTAAAAGTTTAAACTTCCAGACATCAAATCACACTATACAAAAATATAGAAAACCACATATATGGCAAAGAGTGCTAATAAGTTAATTAGAAAAAATCAAATGTTCTAATAGAAAAGGAGACAGAAGAAAAGAATGAAAACTAAAAACTATAAATATATGAAAAACTACCATCAAAGAACTGCACCTGCAAATAGAGACTCTATCAAATTCACAAGAGGTTCTTTGGTTTGTTTTTAACAATACCTGTTGCAGAAAAGAGGACAAGAAGGAACGTACTTGAATATTACACAAGTATTCATTCGTCCAACCTTTTAGAAGGATGATCTAGTTAACATACTACAAGTACACAATTTTAAAGATGTAAGGTCTAGAAATTACACCTACAGGCATATGTCCTGAGGTACTAGTCATGCTTTAGAGGATGTCTACCACAGCATAGTGAAAGACTGGATATAACCTACATGTTCAAGTGTCAGGTTTGGTTTAATACATCATGGCACAGCAATATAATGAAACAATACACAGTCCTTTAAAATACTGTTATATAAGAATTTGTGATGATCAGCCATGTGTGGTGGCACATGCCTGCAATCCTAGTACTTGGGAGGCTGAGACAGGAGGATTGCAGGTTCGAGGCCAGCCTCAGCAACTTAGTAAGGCCCTCTGCAACTTAGTGAGACCATTTCAAAGTAAAAAAATAAATTGGGGCCGTGGGTATAGCTCATAAATAGAACACCCCGGGTTCAATCCCCAGTACCATACACACACACACACAAAAAGAATTTATGATGATGAATTAAAATACTAATGACAAATATAAAAAGGCAGTTGAGATCTATATTTTCACCAAATGGCATGTAAACACATACACATTGCATTATACAATATGTTCATATGCCATAATTTTGTGTATTTGTATAAAAAATTATTCATGTATTTGTAGGAAAACAGACTTCTAGATATATTCGACAAGATGAAAAATAGCACTACTGATGTTATTTATGTGACAGTCTCTCTTTTTATGAGATACTCTCATTTTATGTGATATTTCTTTCTCTCCATTTATGTACATACATTCTTTTTTTTTTTTTTTTTGCAGTACCGGGGATTGAACGCAGGGGCGTTCTACCTCCGCGCTACACCCCCAGCCCTATTTTTTATACTTTTATTTTGAAACCGGGTCTCACGAAGTTGCGGAGGACCTCACTAAGTAGAGAGAGAGAGAGAGAGAGAGAGAGAGCTGAGGCTGGCCGCGAACCCGGATCCTCCGGTCTCCGCCTCCCAAAGTACTGGGATTACAAGCGTGCGCCACCACGCCCGGCACTATACATACATTCTTGATTTAGTCTTTCTGGCAAAAATTCAACATGGAATCAGAACATATTAGTGACCTGAGGCAAATTTTCAACCATGCTGAACCCAAGTTTCCTCATCTGTAAAAAGGAAATAAAATCTATTTTGTGGGACTTATATATTTAGTTATTCTTATCAGAATGTTGTCTTTTTTTAAAAAAGTCTCCCACCCAATTTTCTAGGGGCTCATTTGTACAATTTGATAATTTTTTCAGAGGCAAGAAACAGTATATTTAATAAAATTGACTTCTCAGAAGTAGCTTATGTGAGGGGCCGGGCGTGGTGGCGCACGCTTGTAATCCCAGTACTTTGGGAGGCGGAGACCGGAGGATCCGGGTTCATGGCCAGCCTCAGCTCGCGCGCGCGTGTGCGCTTGCGCTCTCTCTCTCTCTCTCTCTCTCTCCCTGTCTCTCTCTCTCTCTCTCTACTTAGTGAGGTCCTCCGCAACTTCGTGAGACCCAGTTTCAAAATAAAGCATAAAAAATAGGGCCGGGGGCGTAGCGCGGAGGTAGAACGCCCCTGGGTTCAATCCCCGGTACCGCAAAAAAAAAAAGAAACAGCTTATGTGCCAAGTATCATTTCGTCCATTTAATGCTTCTATTTCTTTATGTTATAATCTTATCTAGTGTTAACTTAGATCAGAACATTCATTTTAATCAGAAAACATGTTAATTGTGTTGCCAGGCAATTGGGTAAAGGGCAGGAGCCAAAGGATATTCTATTTCAAGTAATTAAATCATACTTTAAGTTAAATAATCACCCAAACATAATCATCTAGCTCATTCTATGGAACACATTTTCATTTGAGTGCCTACTATGCGTTAAGCACTGTACTGATAATTAAGTTTGACCGAGCTCTCGTCAACACTTTGGACCTGAGATCAAAGAAAATTCAAGTCTAAAGGGTTAATCCAAACGCCCCTAACTTAAAGCCCAGCAGACAACAGCTCCTCTGATAAAAATTCCTTTGCTACATAAAGAAGACCCTGGATGTTTTACCCCTCAGCTGCCATGTTTTATCTGTAAAGCGCTCCTACTCCTGCATAGGCAAGACACTGCACTCCAGACCCCAAACTCAACACTGAAATGCAATTTGCCAAAAATGAGGTTGGTCTAGCACATAATCACAATTCCAATGGTAAAATAATGCCGCACTTTATTTGAATCAAATTTCAGTATAAGCAGGCCAACTGAAGCCACCTGATGCATGCACAGAACCCCCTTTTAGCAGCTCGACAACAAAATACTATAAATATTCATTCCTTATGAAATCACCGAAAGATCACTTTTTTTTTTCATGGTACTGCAGATTGGACCCAGGGGCATTTTACCTCTGTGCTACACCCCCAGCCCTATCTTTTACTCTTTATTTTGAAACAGGGTCTCACTAAGTTGCGGAGAGCCTCAGTAAGAAGTTGAGGCTGGCCATGAACCTGTGATCCTCCTGTCTCAGCCTCCCAAGTACTATGATTACAAGCATGCACCACCACACCCATACAGCTAAAGATCACTTTTAAAGGGAAAGTTATCAATGGAACAGCTGGTAATACACTGGCTGTATTTAAAGACTCTACAACTCCATTTTAGAAGGCATTGGTAATTGAGAACATCATAATATACTATCACTCCATTGTGGGGGAAATTAATGGAAAATATATCTGGGTGCATAATTCTTAAGAGCATTACATTTGATAAAATTTAACTGTGAGAACCAAAGTCATTTAAATTCTATAAAGTACTATTTGCCTGAACAGTGAACACACCTTTTCAAAAGGTTCCTTGAATAATAACAGGGTTACAAATAACCTCTTTAACCTCCTGTAACAACAGCCTAGATTTTCAACAGCTGTCAAAATAGATTCCAGTATCCATTCTACTCAAGTGTGTTGGAAGAAGATCTTAAAACTGTCAAGGAGTGTCAGGATGTGGGTAACTTAGTATAAAATGTAACTGAGCTGACACCACCAACTACAGAGGGAAAGGAGAAAGCTCAAATCAGCTCAAAGAAAAAGGAGCAATCAAAGAGAGAAGGACAAGGAAAGATCACACCCCACTACAGGTAAAGTCCCAGCTCCATGACCAGAAGCGATGGGTGTTACTTAACAGGAGACCACAGAACAGGATCCTGAGCACACACGTCATGCATTCCACGTGACAGATAAACCTCCTCTGTGCTGCTTACTGCTGGGGTGGCTGTTGTTTGGGACAAGGTTGTCAAATTCGGCACAGAAAAACAGAGGACCTCCAGTTAAATTTGAATCACAGATACACCATGAATAATTCTCTTAGTTGTAATGGTATAAGTGCACCCATTATTCACAGTGTATCTGCAGCTCAAGTTTAACTAACTGGGGGGGGTAAAGGGAGGCATAATTTCTCTGGCAACCCCACACACAAGTGACAAACACTGGAGGTCCAATGTTCTAGAGAAATATCTCTAAAGAGATAATCGAATGGTAAAAAAAACCACATGTTTTATTAAAAACACATTTTAACCTATACAAAAGCTGAATTAAGGGCACAGTTTACTCTCCTATACCTTTCAGCAAGATTACCAATTCTTAGTCTTTGTCACCATACATATAACCACTGGAGAGTAAGTTGCTGCAGACCCCACATCCCTTCGCTCCTGAAGACTCCAATATGTATCTCTTAATAGGAAGGGCATTTCCTGGCGTAGCCAAGGTATAATTATAGGTAAGTTTGTAATGGACATAATATGATGCTCTAGTATATATTCCCCATTTAAATTTCACCAATTGTCCCAAGACTGTCCTTTATGGCAGCATTTTTTCCCCAACCCAAGATCCAATCCAGAACCCCATGATGATGCACTTAGCTGTCACATTTCTGTGCTTCCCTTTACTTTGGATCAGTTCCTCAGCTAACATGGTCATTTCAATCCAGTGTGCAGTGCTGAGCCGTGGTGTGCAGAGGTGGGGTGGGAGCTCAGGGGACAGCAGAGCCCCTCTTCTGTCTCACACAAATATGTCAGCTCTACTCAAGGACGGAACAGCTGATGAACACCGTTAGCCAGGTTACCTCATAAGGAATGCAACCAAGTACCCAGCATCTCCTTTCTAACTCTGGGAGTCTTTCCCTCTCTCCAGGAGAAGGTAGGAGAGTCTTTTAAAAAACAGCAGCAGCAATTCTTGTTCAAATTATTCCTGTCAAAAATGTTGTGAACAAAACATATACACATCACAATTAGTTCCACATCACCCACCAGCAGCTTAGTTTCAGAATCACATGAGACACAAGTGTGACCTTATCGCTCAGAATTTCAATATTTTAACTGTGCCCAGATCATTGGCAAACACCCCAATCATCTGAAAACTGCTCACACAGCTCATTTTGCCACAAAAAGAAAAAGTGGAAATTGGGAAGTTTTGTTAAAAACAACAAAGAGCAACAAGAAACCTTTCTCCTTTCCCAACTAGCACTTGTTCTGTAAAAGGTAAAAGTGGAAATAATACCAAGCAATAACAAGCAAAGCATAATTATTTTCTTGTTTAGCTGAGGCTTACAAAGTACTCTAAGATTTCACACTGAATGGTTTTAGGTAGGGTAATGGCTTTCATAAAGGATTACCTCTTTTATTTTAACTTTTAAAATAACTTTTTAAAAATTATCACACATTTTTAAAGAATCCAGCCTATCAGTGAGTGCACAGAATCCCCATGGCATGTGTCGAATGGCTCTGTGTACACTCACACTGGAATATTCATGGGCAGGGATACAGTGGTTACAACACATTTTATGTAACTTTCCCCAAAAGAAATTCTTTAGCACTGACATCTGAGCCCTTTGTACTTGAAGAGAGTACTCAATGATCTAATCAATTAAAAGGATAAAAGTAGACACTAACTTAACTTTGACAAACTACAGGTAGGCCAGCCTACAGAGACTCTGGCCATATAGTTTATAATCCCGATTGAATCTTCAGACCCAGGTCTTGGTCTAGGCCCAGGGGTAGTTGGTGTTCACCAAGAAACCATGTGTTTATTTCAGCTCTTGCTAACTAAGCAAAAGCTCTGAAAAAGAAACTATGATTGATTTTCCTGGACCTTCTTTCTTTCTTTTTTTTTTTTGTGTGTGGGGGGTATGTGCATGTGTGGTACTGGGGATTGAATCCAGGGGTGTTCTAACTCTGAGCCACACCTCCGGCTCTATTTTTTATTTTGAAGCAGGGTCTTGCTAAGGTGCTGAGGATCTCGCTAAGTTGCTGAGGTTGGCTTCAAACCTGTGATCCTCCTGTCTCGGCCTCCCAAGTACTGGAATACAGGCATGCTCCACCATGCCCAGCTTTTCTCAGACCTTTTAAACACCCACCTTCTTGAAGTTTTTATCCCATTGTTTCAATTGGTCCTTTGAGAATACTGTCACCCTGCTTTTTTAATACTATGATACAGCTTACAAAGTATTTTACACATTAAAAATTCTGGCAATAGCTCTGTGACTTTCATAGTGGAAACTCCATTTCACAATCAAGAAAACCGAGGCTCAGAGATCTTAAATAATTTTTAGAAGTAACACACCTGTAAAAGATGATGCCAATAATCCAACCCAGGTCATCTGCAAAGGACTGAAAAGTAACAGCCTCTATTTCCTCTTGGTAACAGCCCAAGGATTCTCATTTTGTCCTGTTTATTATTGAATCTTCAGGTGCTTAGATTTTTCTCACAACCTAGATGGCTGATCTCTAGTGGACTAGAGCTAGGAGTTAAATTTCTTTCTATTCATTCATTCTTTCTTTCAACAAAAGTGCATGAAATCCCCTACGTGCCAGGCACAGTATTAGGAGCTGGGGGATAAAAATGACTAAGACACAGTGTAGTCAGATGGTGGACAATATCAATCCCCCTAACTAGTGCTGTAGACGTACGTGCATGGTGCTAACTAGCCCCGAGGGGCTGGAAAACACATTCATATAGAGTCAGGGCAGACTGGAGACTTCTGGTCACATCACCGTACAAATAAACACCCAGTAAGCAAGGAACTGCTCACCCAATGAATGAACGAAATCCCCTCCCACAGGCAGTGGGCAGTCCTGAATGGCTCCCAGCTCTCTACTGAGATCTAACTCCAGAGTGGCTGAGTCAGATTGTGCCTAAAGCAAGGGGATGTTACTGGAACTGTGGTTAAACATGCGAAAATCAAGCCAAACCTTCCTACACTACAACTCTCTGCAATTTCAAAATACAAGTGCTAGTTGTTGTCCAGTAAAAACAAAGCTGTGTTTTAATGAGAATAAAGAAACAAAAAAAATGGTGAGGGTCCTGAAAACAACCTTAAAGAGACCATTTTAATGAATGTAGTCTTTGAAATTCAGGTAGAGTATCCTTCTTTCCCAGCACAAAAACTTATTCAATGTGGTGGCCATGTCGGCCACGAGAAAGTTGTGTGAGACATCCAAATCTGGGCCATGGGTAGTCAGGAAGTGACTAGATGTAACACCAGCCCTGCTCCTACCAACAGGTGCCCATAGCTGGCCTCGGGATACTTGGTCCTCTCAAATCTTCAACAAAGGGGCTGTAGTTGACACAGTCTCTTCCATCTCCTTAATGTTATGTTGCTAGAAAATGAAATAAGTCGAATTCACTCTTGACCAACTGTGACTTATGTTTTCATAAACTAATATTCTGGAACTGTCCACCATTCACAAACAATGGAAGAGCCCATTTTAATTTATAGCCCTCAAGTTGGTTGTTTGCCCAATTCTGGGTCCTAAGGAGATCCTGATCCAGCTCATTGATTTCTACTTTGTCAAAGTCAAGGATGCCATGAGCGATTAGCCAACACATCCCTTAGTCTTGCCTCTCTGTGGCTTGCAGAGCCCGCTGTCCTCCCCAGGGCCTGCCCATTCACGCAGAGGCAGCAGGCACCCATCTCATGAAGGGAGAAACATGGTGAAGCAATGCCTTTCATGTAATTTTCTTTAAATCCAGTGGAAAAAGGAAGCCAAGCCATAACAAGCTACACAGAATTAAAATGTAATAAATAAGATAGACATATATTTATTCATTCATTCATTCATTTTTTTTATTCTGGGAATTGAACCCAGGGGCATTCCACTTCTGAGCTACACCCCCAGCCCTATTTTTTTTTTAATTTTGAAACAGAGTCTCACTAAGTTGCTGAGGGCCTTGCTAAGTTGCTGAGGCTGGCCTCAAAGCTGTGATCCTCCTGTCTCAGCCACCCAAGTACTGGGATTACAGCTTTAATCAGGACATTTAAACAGGACATTTAAATGGACAAACAGAAAAGAATTCTTCCAAGATTCTATATACAAAGTGTTAGACAGAGTCATTAAAACTACCACTAAAAATCCTTAAATATTTTTCTTTTCAATGCCTACATTTTTATTTACCTAAGAACTGGGCTAGATCTTCAACAATCACAGGGGGGCAAAAATTCAGCATGGGCTGAGAAACACGTTGGTGGCCTCAGACACATTTTCATATACTCTGAACCTAAATTTCCTCATCTGGAAAGGGAAATAATATCTATTTTGTGGAATTTATATAATCTAGAAACCAGTTATTAAGCACTCACTGTGTGCTAGACTCTGGGTGATAAATCCATTATCTAGCTATTACAATATATTACATTTAATTTTCACAACTGCTCATTCTGCTTGTGTCATTCATCCTTCAATAATTGGAGAGTATTTGTGTGTATGTAGCTATCTGCACAGTGCTTGACACATATAAAGTGCTAAAGAAATAGAAGAGAAAGGAGAAGGGGAGGGAAAGGAAGAAAAAGAAGAAGGGAAAGAAAGGGAGAAAGAAGAAGAAAAGAAAAACTATTACAATTTGAGCATCTCTAATCCAAAAGCCTCAAATCTAAAATGCTCCAAAGTCTAAAACTTTTTGAGCATCTTAGTCTCAAATCTGAAATGCTCCAAAATCTAGAATTTTTTGAGCACTGACAAAATACTCAAAAAGTTTTAGGCTTTGAAGCATTTTAGATTTGGGGCTTTTGGATTAGAGTTGCTCAACCAGAAAAGTCTACACAAAACCCCAAACTTCAAAATCTGAAACACCAAAAAAAAAAAAAAAAGTACAGGAGAAATATGCTGGAAAAGTTTTGAAGAAGACTTTTAAGATCATCCTTCCTCATTCATTCATTTCCTCATATAGTTTCTCTCTTTCTCCTCTGCTCCCAACAGTTTTGTTTTCTTATCTTCACTCCTGATTCACAGACGTTAGAGAGAGAGAGAGAGAGAGAGAGAGAGAGAGAGAAGGAGAGAGAGAGAGAGAGAGAGAGAGAGTGTGTGTGTGTGTGTGTGTGTATACCAGGGATTGAGCCCAGGGGCATTTTACCTCTGAGATATATCCCCAGCCCTATTTCATTTTTTATTTAGAAACAAGGTCTTGCTAAGTTTCTGAGAGCCTCACTAAGTAGCTGAGGCTGGCTTCAAACTTATGATCCTCCTGTCTCAGCCTCCCAAGTACTGGGAGTACAGGTATGCACCACCATACCCGGCTGTAGAAGTTATAGAATCTTAAGGTCAGGAGGGATTTGGAAGTCACCCAAGAGATTCCAATTTCTTTTCTAAACAAACAGATACTAATCTTTGCAGTGGAGAGACAGTGACTAGCTCTGAAGGTGGCTGCTTGTTTCTGAGTGGAATAATGGCAGCTCCTTCCCCATCTCATAGTGTTGCCGGGAAAGATAAATGAGATAACATATACGAATAATTCAGGAAGGTGCCTGGCACAGAGCAGACACTCAATAAAGAGAAGCCTGTCTTATTTCGAAGTACTATTCTGTCCTAGCTCAACACTAAAGGCTCATCTACTTTTAATGAAACCTGAGCCACTGTCTCCTCTTTAGCATATTCAGTGTTTGGGCAGCTCTAATCAGCTTTCCTTTTCTTTGAGCTAAATGAACTGCAGCTTCCACCCACTGCCCTCTGCACAGATAGAGCATTTAACCTCTCAACTCTAAGCCCAGGCAACCGACAACAGTTCTCTGCTCATGTTCTTCCTAGGTCACCCTGCTTTCCAGGGGCCCCCATCCTCTCTCCTCTGGGCGCATCCTGACTTGTCCATTTCTTCAAAGTGTGTGCCCAGGACTGCACTCCAAACGCCAGAGACAGTCTGGCCAGCAGGGCAGAATTGTTTTTAATATAGTAACTGTATTAGAGTTTGGTGGCTTTGGGGGCAACCACACTGTGACATTATTCACACAAGTGTACTACAAACCAGAGGTTCTTTCCATGCTGTTGCTGAACCACGCCCCTCCTGACTTGGGTTTAAAGGATGACAATGGAGGGCCCACACTTTAGTGCCTTATATGTCACCTCATTATGTTGCAATATTTTCAGTTGTGATTCTGCCAGTGAGCCCTCAGTTATCCCTCTAGGTTCATCCACAGATCTGACAAATACACCTCACCTCAGCTCGAGCCCTGTGTGCCCACCAGCTTCACACAGACACAGCCCGACAGCACCCTGCCTCTGCTGTACCACTCTCTAGCCTTCTACCCTGGACCTTCCCTGACACCACAGCACGAGATTCCTGCAGAAATGGCTCTGCACTCACCCATTTGCAAACCTGGAAGTACAGGGACCTGGCATCCTGGGGCAACTCTAGACCAAGGGAAGAGGGGACTCAGTGGATGCATGTCACCTCTTTTGTCCCTCGGCCACTTCTAAGGCACATTCCGCACGGATCCTCTGAGAATCTCTGTGGGATTACGCGCCAGCTGCCCACAAGAGTGACCAGCTATAACAGGCTGTGTTGGTTCTCCCTCCTTCCGTTTCTCTCTTTCTACCTTCCTTTCCTGTTGGCTGGAATTAGTGCCCCAAATAGATCACCTGCATAGCCAGCCTTTGCCTCATACTTTGCTTTCCTGGGGACCCCAGGGTAAGTCATGCTTCATCAGCACAAATACTGATGTTGAACATGTGAGCCCTGAGGCACAGCACCAGAGACCTCCCTTCAGGCTGTCAGGGACCGGAGTCAGGCCTGTCAGTCACTGAAGTCACTCTAAAGCCACACAACTAGACTGGCCTGTCCCACTTCTCAATTTGATTCATCAGGAACTGGGAATTTGTCAAGGCTCTGCTGAACTTAGATATGGGATGCCCACCAGGACTCCTGGGACCTACTAGAACACAGCAGTCTCTCAGGGAGTGCTGTCTCCCTTCCAGTCCTGTCCCTGTCCCCATCCCCCTGTCAAAAAGGAACTGACATAGCTAGGTGCGGTAGCACAAACCTACAAACCCAGTACTTGGGAGGCTGAGATGGAAGGATCACAGGCTTGAGGCCAGCCTCAATAACTTAGCAAGACCCTGTTTCAAAATAAAAAATAAACTAGTGCTAGGGATGTAGCTTAGAGGCAGAGTGCCCCTGGGTTCAATCCCCAGGACGACGATGACAACGACGACGACGACGATGAAGAAGAAGAAGAAGAGAGGAGGAGGAGGAAGAGGAGGAGGAGGAGGAGGAGGAGGAGGAGGAGGAGGAGGAGGAGGAGACATTAGTGCTCCATTGGCCATTCTTAGCAGACCCATGCTGGCTCCTATTTTCTCATCCAAATGCTTTCAAATCGTGTCTCAGATGCTCATGGGATCTTACCCAGGACCAGTGTTAGTCTTGCCGATCCCTGCAACATGCAGAATCTATTTTCTCCCTCCTTTTTCCTTTTAAAATTAAGATAGTATTGTTTATCTCAAGGGTGTTGGTGCTGCCTCTACTCCTTTACCTCTTTAGCAATTCACAAGTGCTTCAGCATTGCCATTTCCATCATGCATTTTAACTGCATTGACATCACGTGTTGGGTGTCGGCACACACAGCCAGAAACTATCCAGTGAAAGTCAGTATTCCATATGTATTTATGTTGCATATGCAAACAGCTTCTACTGACAGATCAAGATCCGCCTCTTTAGAAATTCCAATGATTGCACTTTATGGGAGTCTGCTGGGGAAGTGGGAAGAGATCTCTCCCATCCGGCCTCTGGAGTGAACATTCTTGTTCATTCCAGCTCAATCTTACAGTCCATAGAATCAAAGAAAAACAAAAACAAACAATAACAAAAAATATGTATCTTTCCAGGAGCCTCATTTTCCACGCAACACTGATCATTAGAATGCCTGAAATTCCAGCAGGGGCATGTCCAAAAAGCTGGGTCCAGGGGGGCTACAATAGAACCCAGCTCTGCTTTCCTCCAATGCAGGCTCAGTTCAGGCTGTGTGAGAGGGCCAAGAACCAGGCAGCGAATCATTGCTGGAAGCAGCGTATAGAATGCTCAGTAGTGTAATGAGCTATGAAGGCAGAAAGCATGCCTGGCTCAGACCTTACACAAGTAACACTCGAAAGGTTTTTAAGCCAATCACTCCATCATAGGAAATACACTTGCGTCACTGAGATACCTCCTGAGTAAAACCATCCCTGGGGGTTTGCCAGGACCAGAGAGCCCCATTAGGAGTGGCCACTGAGGGTCACCAGAAGCACCCTCCTCCTCACCCCCACTACCTTCCAAAGACATACTGACACCAGAGCAAAGAAAGATTCACTTAGTTTTGCAAGTGAAGCTACCATAAAACTGTAACGAGAGACTCTGAAAACGACCTTTTCATAGTGGTAAGTTTCAGTGGGCAAAAGAGAAGTGGCCCTTATCTTAACACTGAGCCACCTGGGTCACCTTCAAACCCGGCACCAAACAAGGACTCTACAGGTTAGTGACACTGGGTAGAGGCTGAGCTGGTGGAAAGAGCATTGGGATGGGTGGCCTGTAGTCCCAGCACTTGGGAGACTGAGTCAAGGGGGATCACAGGTAGGAGACAGAGAGCCCCTGTTTCATGTGTGTGTGCGTGTGTGTGTGTGTGTGTGTGACTGGGGATTTAACCCAGGGGTGTTCTACCTCTGAGCTACACCCCCAGTCCTATTTTATTTTTTAATTTCAAAACAGGGTCTCACTAAGTTGCTAAGGGCCTTACTAAATTGCTGAAGCTGGTCACAAACCTGTGATCCTCCTGTCTCAGCCTCCCAAGTACTGGGATTACAGGTGTGCTCTACACACGCACCACAAGCACTGGACTGAGGGAAGTCCAATTCTAATCCCAGATCTGCCGACCATAGCCTTGTCAACCAGTGTCTCATCTTGGAGCCTAGGAAAGTCACTGTGTCTGGTCACAGATTCTCAAACTGCTCTCCCTGGACAGTCAGTGTTGGAAGTAGGGGACAGGGAGCATTCATTGCCCATAAGCTTTCATATAAGTCTTCATTTGCAAATGAAAATCTTCTCATCCACATCCGTAAAACTTAAAAGCCACTGCACCAGATCACCTCTAAATTACCTTCCACCTTTCATAGTCTAGGTTCTTTCTTCTCAAAGTGTGATCCGCAGACCCGCAGCATCAACATCACCTGGGAGCTTATTACAACCGCAGGTCAGGCCCCACCACAGACTTCCTTAATCAGAGTTTTCAGTAACAAGATCCCCAAGGGATTTGTATGCACATTAAATTTTAAGAAGAACTGGTCTGGTGCGTTTATCTTTTCCTCTAAGTGTCTTAGATGTTATTGCTTAACACTTCTCTAATCAAAGTATCCTGCAAAAGTATCCTACTGGGAAGAACCAAGAGAACTATGACTAAGTCTCAGAATTTTATGGATACTTAAGAGGGATAAAAATATTAGGTGCCCAGATGGTTCCCTGCCTTTAAATGTTAGAAATCACAAGTGTTTGGATGAACCAAGAATGCTCCTTCCTCCATTCATCACGAAATCATAGCCCGGCGTGCTAGTGCACGCCTATAATGCCAGTACTTGGGAGGCTTAGAAGAAGAATCACAGGTTTGCGGACCACCTCAGGAACTTAGCAAGACTCTCAGCAGCCTAGCGAAACCCTGTTTCAAAATAAAAATAAAAAGCTTTGGGGATGTAGCTCGGAGGTAGAATGTCCCTGGGTTCAATCTCCAGTACCAAAAGAAAAAGAAAAAAGAAATCATACCTAATGGGCAAAATGCTTCCTGCTTCCCTCTCTCTAACCTAGTTACACTCATCCTTCCAAGGCCCAAGAGGCCTGTCCCTTAAAGGAAATGGGCATTCCAGGTACTAAAAAGGCAAGCATCTTGTGGCCTAAAGCACTTGTCCCCAAATACCACACTCCAGTCAATTCTTCCCTTCAGCATCTGGCAGTACCCACGCCCCTGTTCTCCCCCTTCACTCTCCTCCAGGCTGGTTCTCTCACCAGAACCACAGTGTTTAGCAACTGTCTGTGGCCTACGTGTTCCATCTATGTTTGTTTCACCACCACAACTTGCATGTGAGCTCCTCGAGAATGCATTAGGACACCTACTTCACCTCTGGCAGAGACGCAGCCTCTGCTGGGGCACTTGGTGAATCCACATGTGCTAAGGAACTCAGCCCCATGCTTTCTTGCTCGCTACTCACCGCCAGGTCCCATCAAAACAGTAAGCCGAGCGTGGTGGCACACACTTGTAGTCCCAGTGCTTGGGAGGCTGAGACAGGAGGATTGCAGGTTTGCGGCCAACCTTGGCTACTTAGGCCCTCTGCAACTTAGTCAGACCCTGTTTCAAAATAAAATAAATAAATAAATAAATAAATAGGGCTAGGAGTGTAGTTCAAAGGTAGAAAGCTCTTAGGTTTGATCATCAGCACCAAAAAAAAAAAAAAAAGGACAGCAATAGCGATTGTGTAAAAAAAATGACAAGATCATTTGATTTTTTTCCCCCTAGTACACTAAGATCAGAAAACTGTAGTAAAGCTGGGCATGGGGCCCACGCCTGTTATCCCAGCTACTCCCAGCTACTGGGGAAGCTAAGGCAGGAGGATTTCAAGTTTGAGACCAGCCTGGGAAATTTAGTGAGACCCTGTTTCAAAATAAAAAATAAAAAGGGCTGGGGGTATACAGTTCAGAGGTAGAATGCTCCTGAGTTGAATCCCAAGCACCACAAAACAAAACAAATAAAGAAACAAACTGCAGTAAAGCCGAGTAAATTCCAGGCGCACACCTGGAATCCCACTACTTGGGAGGCTGAGACAGGAGGATCACAGGTTTGAGGTCAGCCTCAGCAACTTAGTGAGACCATGTTTCAAAATAAAATAGGGCTAGGGTATAGCTCAGAGTTCCTGGGTTTGTCATCTATTCTACCTCATCAGGTTCAACCCCTGGTACCAAAAATAAAATAAAATAAAATAAAATGCAGTAAAATGTTGATATGTGGAATGGCAAAAAGACCCAGGAGTCACCTTCTGAGTCCCAAGGAGCCACATGCTCCTGCGGAAAGGCAGGCTAGTCTTGGAGACTCTAGGCTGGTTCTTGGGGTATGGGCTTCAGAGAAAGGCCCAAGCTTTGACTAACTCACTGAGAGAGAGCAACACTTGGCCCCTGCTCTGAAAGTTCTTTCTTTGGAAGAATGCCTCAGGCGGCTTATATGGAAGCAAAAAATAGCTCAGAGAAGACGTCAGATTCTGCATCTTAACGTCAGATTCTGCATCTTAATCTTTGTGAATTGGATAAGCTCAGTCAGGCCTTAGAAGGAATGTTTAGGAGGGATGAAAAGGAAGGAGCAGGCTTAAAAAAAAATCAAAGTTGTGATTACATTAATGGGGGAAAAAAGATCTTCATGAGCCCCACACTTTCTGTCTAGATGAGTTGGTTATACGAGGCACTTCAGTGATGGACGTAAACCTCCCATTCCTCCCCAGGTCCAGGTGACAATTGCGTCTTTCCCCTCTGTGTTGTCAGTTCTCTTTAGAACCATACCTCTTCAGGACAGACCGGGCTGTTTCCAGTTACTTCTCAGCTCTTCCAACCCACTGTTGGCCCTTGTTTATTTATTTAAACATAAACAGGCCAATTTGACTGCTGTGAAGTTTGTCTGCTCTTACTTGCCTTGATGAGGCCCTGAAGCCCTTGAGCCACTAAGCTAAACAACCCAAATAACTCACAACAAAGAGTATGAAGTGGTATGACCTGCTACAGTTTACTTGCTGGGGAACTTGCCTGGTCGTCCCAGACCACCCCAAAGAAGAAACTTCAACACCCTAAGTGAAAAGCGTTTCATATAGAGAACCCCTATATATTTCATTCAACCAAATGATTTCTTCTTTTTACATTCACCAGCTGAAGAACAAAAGTGTTGACAAGTTATTTGGAAAAACTGGGTCAGGGCTGCATTTGTTTTAGGACCCAACGTGACAGAGTAGAACAACAAAGGTGAAGAATAGGAGGTGCCGCCCAGGAGGCTGGCATCTTTTCAGGGTTCCAAGTCATCCCCAATCTCTTCTTCATAATCCTTCAAATGAAAAGACTTCTGACGGCTTAGGACAATATTGTTTATATGAATCCCATATTAATGGGAAGAGAGCTCAAACCTAAAGGATAAAAATAAGTCCTTGCTGGATAGTTAACAGGGACTTTTAGACAAAGATTTTCTTATCACTATTTTACAGATGAGGAAACTGAGGCTCAGAAATTAAGTAACTGGCCCGGTCTGATGGGTTTCAAAATCTAGCCTCCAAGAGTCCTCCACCACTCATGCCCTCCCATGGGTATAAATAAACAGCCACTTGGACGATACCTGTTATTTTTTTTCTATCTCACGTTTTCATTCTGTACATACATTGATGCTCACTGCAACCAAGCTGCCCTGAGAACGATGCCACCAGGCGCCAAAACAGAAGCTCCTGGAACCAAACTGCCTCATTTCTCCCATTTTTGCCTCTCAGAAGATCATGCATATACCAGATAAACTCTTTCCTAAAAGTGCACAAATACACACAGGCACACAGGCACTCCCCACTCACACCACACTCTCCCTACCACATCCCACATACATCCACACACACACACACACACACATCAAACATACCACACAACCCACACACCATACACAAATGCCCTTTCATCTTTGTGTGTGTGTGTGTGTGTGTGTGTGTGTGTGTGGTACTGGGGATTGAATTCAGGGGCATTCTACCTCTGAGCTATACCCCCACTCCAGCCTATTGTTTTGAAACAGGGTCTCTCTCAGTTGCTGAGGCTGTCCTTGAACCTGCAATCCTCCTGTCTCAGTTTCCCAGGTACTGGGATTACAGCATGTGCCACCACGCCCCGCTTCTCCCTTTCATCTTTTAACTCCTCCTCTTCGTTCTCAGCACACCCCTGCCTCAAAGTCTACTTGGCTTCTTTATCATCTCTGCAGGATTAGCTCTGAATTCCTTAGCTGGCAAAGTCCTGCATACACATCACTTCGCTTCTGTTTCTAATTTCTGCCTCTTAGTGCTCAGCACTCTGCACTCTTCTAGGCCCTCTAAGCTCATCACTTTCTGCACACTGCCGGGCCCTCTCATAAGCAATGATTTTATAAATGCCATCTTCTTCTCTGCTTGGAAAGTGCCTTCTTGCCTGCTTTCCACAATTCTCTTAACATACTGAACCAACTCCTATTCACCCTTCAAGACTTGGTCCAAACACATCTCCTGCTCAGTGAACTCCCACCCCCAGCAGCAATTAGCTGCTAGGTTTCCAATGCTTCCAGCATCCCTTTCCCCATGCTTTTTATTCCCATACTATACTACAGCACCTATGACAGTGTATTAGTTAACTTATTAACACTGGGAGTTATCTACCATGTACCAAGCACTGGAATCCAGTAAGTTAACTCTCTATTCCCACTGCATAACACTGGGCCAGGAAAATAGAATGCAGTCAGAAAAATGTGTGTTGAATAAATAAATGAATGAAAGAAGTGCAAATAAGATCATATCCACATCATCAGGAAAACCTCTTCTTCTGCTTTCTTTTTGTGATCTGAAAAGTGAGTGAGGGTTGAAGATGGCATGCCTGTACTGGGGAAACCAAAAGCCATAAAATCATAGAACCAGCATCTCTACCCACTAATGACAGCAAATATACCCACAAGTCCTCTTCAGTCTCCACAATCATTTTTTGTCTCAAATACCAACATTTCAGAATATCCTTTTGCTCATATTTAATTATAAGTAAGCAACAATCTTTTTGCCATTTATTTACTACAAACATACATAATATCCTATTTTGTGGGTTAAAAGTCTTTGTGAGCTAGGTGTAATGGTGCATGCCCATAATCCCAGTGCTTGGGAGGCTGAGACAGGAGGGTCACAGGTTCGAGACCAGTGTCAGCAATGTAGCAAGGCCTTCTACAACTTAGTAGGACCGGGACCCTGTTTCAAAATAAAAATAAAACAGGGCTGAAAGTGTAGCTCAAGAGGTAGAATGCCACTGGGTTCAGTTCCCAGTACCACAGAAGAAGAAAGAAGAAAAGAAAAAGAAAGAAAGAAAAAAAAAGAAAGACTGACTTTGTGAATCTCCATTTATTATGTTTCTGCTAAAATTGTATTTCAAGTCCAAATGACAAGTCATATGTTGAAGAATGCCACACAACTTATTTTTCTTTTGGGAACTGCAGGTAAAGTCAGGGGATTCCATTTTTGCCATTTGCAAGTATCAAATGATGTGCTAATCCAAGAAACAGTCATCTATAAACTGAGACTGACCAGAAGTCTCAATGCTAACCTGGGCTGGTAGCTGAAGGGCTCTTATCTAAAGTTACCAGGTTCTGGAAGCAAGTCTCTACTTAGAGAGCTGACCATGATCAACACCCACTGACCAAATCAGCAATGAAAAAGAATAATAGGCACACAAATAAATCCATGGGGACTGTGTTAGTCAGCTTTCCATCACTATAACAAATACCTGAGATAATCAACTTACTATGAGAAAAGGTTTATGTGGGCTCATGGTTTTTGAAGTGTCAGTCCATACTTGGCTGACCCTGTTGCGTTGGACCTGTGATAGTAGCACATAGTGGCAGAGCAAAACTATTCAACTCATGGCCAGGGAGCCAAAGAGAAGAGGAAAGAGTAGGGTTCCACCATCCCCTTCAAGGGTATGCTGCCAATGAGCTGAAGACAGGCCCTGCCTCTTGAAGGTCCCACCACTTCTCAGTGGTCAAGCGGGGACCAAGCCTTTAACACATGGGCCTTTGAGGAACATTACAGATTTATAGCAGAGACTGAGACAACTATTTTCTTTGGATCTCGGATGACCATGAACCTGAGGCAAAACACGAACCAATGGATCACCAGATTCTTAATAAACTTAAGGGAATGAAAGGTAAATATTAAAACCCATCCCACAGATCTCAAATAATCCATGTTTAATGTGCAGGCTATTTCTCTATTTAAAGTCAGTCCGACAGAAAACACAGCCAAGTAGATATAATTACTAATTATTTTTTCTTTATTATACTGAAATCAAGCCCCAGATAAAAATTTGGTTCCCATTTACCAAGTTTTAAAATCTCTAAACACTAGAAGAAATGTGTGTGTTAATTGATGGTTACAAAATAAATTATATAGGATGGATCTGGCACAGGAAATCTCAACCACTCAATGAATGAGTCATTCTGCACAGCCTAGTTTTCTGAATTGGTAAGAAGTTTACACACCAAAACAGCTTTGGGGGTTAATTATCTTGAGTGTAAATATTTCCCAAGTATATTGAACATTTCCCTACTATCTTCTTAGAGAATGTATTTTTAAATGTATCTCTTTGGTAGTTTGATGTTATTACTGGTAAATGGCGATTACTGGATTATGTTATCACAAAGAGGTATTACAGGACCAATTGAGGGTTCTTGCCTTAAGAGTTTCAAGCCTTCATGGCTTTTGCTCCAATTCTTGCATCTAAAGTTATAGTTTTTTTTTTTGTCTCTTTCTTAGTTGTCAGGTTATCAAGGGTCCCTTTTCACAGGGATAACAGCAGCCCCTCACCCCATTTTAAATGTACCATTCCTAATACAGGATGGTTTAGTTTTTTTTTTTAATGCTAGGGTTGTATCTAGAATAAGAGTAAACATGTTCTGAGAGTGAGTCTGAGGCATTCGTTTTTATGCCATCTACTCTGGTTGCTAAGTGGACATTTTTACCTCCTTCCTGGTTCTTGGCTAAGTACTAGATATGTAGAGAGGCACAACAGGTATGCTGTGACAAACCTTGATGCTCTTTATCATCCCCGTCCTCCAAAAGTAAGCCAAACCATCAAATGACCTCCCTAATGAATTTCCGTCCTGGCCACACAACAAAGCAAGTGCAAAGGTTTCCATTCAAGCCAAATGTTTAGGTTGAAAGTTTAATCTAGAAACTTGTAAATAGTCCCTTTCATAATGGTGCTATATTTTGTCCATCTGTATCATTTAGCAGCACAAATAGGTAGGTATCTTACACTAATAAGTATGGTTAAAAAAAAGGTTGAGGGGGAAAATTAGCAAATGATTTTTAAAAACTCAGAGAAGTTAAATTGTTTTTTGTTTCTTAAATTGTAAGATTTTTAAACGAAGCCACTTGTTTTTAATACCATTACATCTAATTGCTTTGCTTACTAACCTGATAGCTGTTATATTGGGAAAAATCCTCTCCATTACTCAAAGGGAAAAAATGTTGCTCCAACATCACATAAAGATGAATTAGCATTAGTTTAAACAGTCCCTACAAGCGCTAAAGTCAAGCATTCAACATAAATGACTGTACTTAAATTCTTCACATTCTACAAAAATGAAAAAGTTTATGTAACCTTGTTTGTCAAACCTGAGAAAGCAAAACCAAGCAGGTGAACTGGGCTACCGGTTGACATTGAAGACTGAAGCGAAGAGAGCGGGGCTTCTACACCCCATGAAGGAGGCTGGCCCTTCAGCTATCTATAAATGCGAGGCTCAACCCAAGGGGGTCCTGCCACCACCACCCTTTTGTGTGACTGTGTGGGCTATCCGGCTGGGGCTGAGTGGAATCTCCCTCAGAGTGACCCTCCATACTTGGCAGTGCAGGATCCTTTGGGTGCAGTCAGGAAAAGGCCTGTGAGGATTTCCAGCGGTCACTTCCACCCTATG
This sequence comes from Glis glis, assembly GCA_004027185.1. Lineage (NCBI taxonomy): Eukaryota > Metazoa > Chordata > Mammalia > Rodentia > Gliridae > Glis > Glis glis. Next base: position 133,436 of record PVJS01000264.1, read on the forward strand.
ATTCTATATATGGAAACATCCCATTCTAATGTTTTCAGCATCATGAGCAGCATGCCAGGGAGGAGGAATGAGGAAGAGGCCAGCTCTCCTCTCCTTACTCTGAAGGCACACTCACTATAGTGTCCCCAAGTCCTCCTGCCCTGGACTGGACCTTGTCACCAAATAGCAGCCCAGACCTCTGCCTATTCTTGCAGGCCCCACGCTCTAACATGGAACAGCTGGAAGAGGACCCTGCATTCTTTTCTCTGCATAAACACTGGGGGCTCTGTTCACACTCCTGCAGCAGCATGAACCAAAGAATTTCCCCTATCCAAAATCACAACTGCCAGACGGTTCCCCAAACCCAGGCTCCCCAGACTGCCCAGGATATAATTCCAGTCTGTCACCACCCATGCTAGCAAATGTCAAACTGCTGGACCTTTTGGGTATATTCACTTTCTATACTAGTTGAGGTGTCTGTAAATACTAGCAGGCTAATAATAGAACGATTCTGTTCTATTCAGTAAAGTTTCCTAGCAAAAAGCATTAAGGAACCCAATTCACCCCTGCTTTTCCTACAAGAGCCCTATCAATATGGATAACGTCACGACCAGTAAACGTAGCCACATCACTGCGAATGTCATTTTAGCAGTCTGTAGCATCACCTACATAGTATTCTGAAGATGAACCCCTAAAACCGTAATATGGGGAGTGTGAATAATAAAATTGCATTTTCAGGCGTTCTTCGTACAGCCTATCCGAGCTTGGCTGTTGAAGGACAGTCCCGGGCTTCTTCGTGTGTTGCTGAAATCTAGAGAGCCACGTTGCCCAAAAGAAGTAGAGGGGGGGAAAGCCCAGAAAATCCAGACTCTACGTGACCTGACTTACTTATTTCCCAGGAAACTGCATGAGGGAAAAATCAATCATTCATGCTACGGTAGCTACCACACGGAATGGACTGAGGAGTTCGCAGTGGGCAAAACCCCAAAGCGGCCAGCGGAGGTAAGTGGGCTGCAGGGATCTGGTGTGTGTGTGGGGGGGGGGATGTCATTGGCCCCCGGAGCCCGCGCCGACCGGGTCCCCACAGAGTAGCGGTCCGGGGGCGGGGTTCCGGCCCCAGGCGGTGAGACTGGAGGGTGGGGGGCAGCGGCAGCCGCGCACTTACCCGGGCTGTTGGCCTCCCCTTCCAGGACGTGCAGCTCCGCGCAGTCGGCCAGCGAATGCTCCAGGCAGAGCTGGAGGAAGCGGGCCTGGGTCTGGCTCACGCGCTTGAGCAACGACAGCAGTGCAACAGTCTGCTCGCACTCGTTCCAGCCCTTAAACCAGCCCGCCAGCACCCCGACCTGGTCGCGAAACATCATGGTTAGGGTCCGCCCTCGGCCTGCAGAGCCCCTCGGCGCCCCCGCCCGCCCCAAAGTTTGGCGGAGCCGCAGCCCAGCGGCCGCCGGAGACGCGTTCCGGTTCCAAGGTGGCTCGGGTGCCCGACGCTGCAGGTACTGCCTCGGCTCCTGCCTCTCTTGTCTGGTTTCAGTTACGTTCCGGTGATTCTGGCTGATTTCCCCGGAGATGGTGACAGACAGTAGCGCGGAAATGTTTAAAAAAAATTGGCGATTAAAAAATAATCTCGCAAGGCACACAACTGAATGAAGAATTCTCTTTTCCCCCCTCCTCGCAGCTTAGGGATGGTAATTTCCGGCGTCCCGGGGTCTCCTCCCCGCTGGGCGGCAGCTCGGACCCTTCACTCCCGCATTCCCGAGCGGCGATCACCACTGGAAGGAGAGAAAGAGCTGCAGTGAGACCTCCGCCAGCGGAGGAGCGCACTGGGGGGACGAGGGCATCGGGGGTGCTGGGGCGGGGTGGGGGCGTCCGGCCGAGGCTGAGTCCCCAAATACCAGTCGCCCCCTCCGCACCCGGATGCGGGAGATGGGCTGTTCCCATGCGGAGAAGGGCTGGAAGCCTCCTGCCCAGGTGCAGGAGGAGACCCCGCGGCTTCCTGTTGCTGCGGCGGAGAACGGCTGGTGCTCCGCGCACGCCCCACCCGGGGTGGCCTGGGGAGCTGCGCCTGCGAACGCCAGCACCAGCAACAGATCTTCCCGGCGCAGAAAACTTGCACTGCGGCTCCGGAGGGGCGCGGGGGTGGGGGTGGGGGCTAACGCAAAGCAGAGGCGGAGGCGACGAGAGCCCGAGTTCCTTCCTCCTCCTTCTTCTCCTCCTACACCCCTTCCTCCTCCTCCTCCCTCCTCCTCCTTCTCCTCCACCTCCTCCTCCTCCTCCCGGAGAAACAGCCGAGCGGCTGCAGCTCCATCTACAGCAACAGCCAGCATCTCCACCGCCAGGCGCCCCTCTGGATTTAGGCCGTGAGCAGCCGCGGCAGCAGCTCGAGACAAAAATAAACTCTCCCCACCCAAAGCTCCGCGCCCAGCGGGCGGCAGCACAGCGCAGAACCCCGGGTCCCCGGCGCCGCGCCGCGCCGCGCCGCTCAGCCCACCCGGGAGGTCTCCCAGGGCCTGCTCCGCCCGGAGCGATCAGAAGTGTGCGTGCGTGTGCGTGTGTGTGTGCGCGCGTGTGTGCTTTCGGCATCCTGCCCCTGCCGCCGCCGCCGCCGCCGCCGCCTACGGGCGTGTGGGTCGGGCCCAGAGCCTCGCCCGCGCGCCCCAGGCCGAAGGCGGCGCGGTTGCGGGGACCCGCGGCGCGCGGGGACAGAGTCCGCGGCACAGCTTCGCCCCGCGGCAGGGCGGCCCCGCCGGGAAAGCAGATCACCGGCGTCGGCACACGCCCCCCAACGATCGCAAAGAAGAAAGTTCGGCTCTGGGGGCTGCCCCGGTTCTAACCCAACGACTCAGCACTCGAGGGGCGGCTCGCTCCCAGCATCCTGCCTCCCGGCTCCCAGAACTTCTCGGGTGGAGGGGCCGTCCCCAGGAAGGGGCCCCCAGTGGCCGCCGCGTCCCCCGCCAGGGGCCAAAAGGCAGGGACGCTCACCTCTGCGCGGCTCATCCCTGCGGCTCGGGGCCCAGCGCGCGGGTCCGGGCCGCGGCGGCTCTCAGCGGGGCTGGGGGCGCCCCGGGCGCGGTCCGCGGGCCATGCCGTCGGGGCGGGCGGCGCTGGGAGAGTGCTGCGCGGCGGGACCCGGGCGCTGCTGCCGCCTCCTGTGTCGGCTCGCGGAGGACTGAGCCGCCCGAGCCGGAGCTCCCCACATGCTACTGATTAACATACACCATTACATCATGGGCTTGGCAGGGAGCGCCCGAGCGGGGGGAGAGGAACCCGGGCGGCGGCGGCTGCACGCGGGGGGAGCCGGGGGGAGGATCCCCGGACCCGGCGGGCGGCGGGCGGGGGGGACGGATTCCTAAGTGGGGACCAGAAGAGGAGGGGAGCAAATGGGAGGAGCCGGATGGCACGGCGGGGTCGGGTTGGAGGAACTGTTGAACGGAGCAGAGAAGTTTGGGGAAGGGGAGGGGTCCGGGTGCATTCCTCGCGGCCGCCGCCTGCGCGCACTGGAGGAGCCCGGCACTCGAGCCACCCAAGTGCGGGCTGGAGGGGACCCGGACCGCGCTGGAGCGGGGGCGCTGCTGCCACCCGCCGCTCGTCCTTGGGAGTGTGATTCGCCAAATCCAGTGACCCCTCGGCCCTGGGTGGCAGAGCGGCGTGGCGGGCGCTGCGGACACCCGGAGTCACTGCCGCTAGGGGCCGGGATGGGTTCCGGGGTCGCCGACGCGAAAGGGAGAGAGGGAGAAGGACAGCGCGCAGCCTGGACGTGCCGGGCGCCGGGCTCTGGGCGGCCCTGGTCTGCGGAGCACGCGAAGTGCCCGGCCCACCAGCCCGGCCTCGGGGCGCGCGGGGTCCCCTCCCCACGCGGCCCCCGCGCCGCTCCCGGCCTCGCGCTCCCCCGGGAGGCGGCGGGCTTCTGCGGCGCCCGGGAGCTATGCCTGGCGCGCGGGCTGCGGGGGTGCCTGGAGCCGCCGCGAGCTGCGCCCTGGGCGACGGGAGGCGGGGCGAGGCCACCTGTCCGCGTCGGAGTCCCGGGCCGCAGCGGTTACCTGGAGCCGGGCAGAGGTCAGGGGCTTCGACGAGGCTGGAGCCCGCCTCCCCCTCGCCTCGAAAGTAGAGGACTGGTTAAAAATAACCTAAAACCTAAAGGTCGCTGTACCTCTGAGCTTTCACGAGGAGGACTTGATGACCAAAACCGGCCTGTCTCCATGTTATCAGAGGAAACTCGCAGAGCCCTCCGTTTCTCCAACGACTTGAGGAGAGTTCATGAAGGAGGACTTCTGGGAAATCAGTGAAATACTTGCTTCAGATCCTGTCTTCCCTACACTCGCTAATACACAAGTATTTTGAAGATAGGAGATAATATTGCACTAATTAACGCTTCTGTCTTCCAATTCCCATGTGTCCCTGGAATTTCAAGTCTTTTTTTTTTTTTTGTATTGGGGATTGAACCCAGGGGTATTTTACCTTTGAGCTACACCCCCAGCCCTTTTATTATTTATTTATTTATTGTGCCGGGAATTGAACCGAGAGGCATTCTATCTCCGAGCTACATCCCCAGACCGATTTTATTTCTTATTTGGAAACAGGGTCTCACTAGGTTGCTGAGAGCCTCATTAAATTGCTGAGGCTGTCCTTGAACCTGAGATCCTCCAGTCTCAGCCTCCCAAG
>PVJS01000265.1:0-104526 GCA_004027185.1 Glis glis
AAAAAAAAAAAAAAAAAAAAAAGCCACATAAAGATTTGTGACTGAGCTCCTAGTAAGGGCCGACATTGCTGATCTTCTATCATTGAGCATTCTCTTTAAAACCATCAGGAATGATTAATTGTATTATCTGTGTGCCTTTTAGTATTTATTATTTGTGTGCATTAACCATATCCAGGGTGTTAGTCATATAAACCACATTGTTTTATGAGGATTAGAATAAAATAAAATTCACCCTGTGTAATTTCCAAAAACTGCATGGAAAATTCAACCCCCAAATTATTATAGTTTTCCTAATCCATAGACCTTTCTTTAAAATAAAGAAGCTGTTTAGAATCAGAGAAAGATTTAAATTCCAGTCTTATAAGTACTTTCCACTTTTTCTTGTTCACATGATCAAAAGGAGGAGGAGGATAAAATTAACTATGAGAATAGTAAAAACAATTAAATAAAACTTGAGATGTACTGATACTGCAGTCTGGCTATGCATAACATGTATCTCCATGTGTATCCAGACTTAAGTGACAAATGTTGAACCATGTAAAATTTGAGAATAATGGATTAACTATGCCAATATCAAGTATTTTATGTTGATTTGTCTCCTTACCACCAAGGTAATGAAGAAGCTTTCAAAGTGACATCTTACTATTCGTTTGATCTTCAGAGGAGACTGACTTCAGCTACTTTCGAGATTGTTAATGCTTCTTTCTTGGCATCCTTTCACTTTTCCCTATGATGTAACCTCCAATGGCATTCTTTTTACTTCCTGGGCACTGTGATAAATACTAAAAAGTTGGCCTTTCTTCCCTGCAGATACTTTAAAACTTCAAAACTATGGGAACCTGATAAAATGAGGTCTTAAAATTTCCTGATTTAGTCACTTTCACAAATTCCTGTGATGTCATGTCCCCTCAGTATTAAGGCATTCTCTGAGTTTTTCTTTTAACTGGTGTCTGTTAATGAAAGGAAATGAATATTGACTTATCAAACCGATCCTAAGACCACTGCTTCCATGACATGGCATGATGAAAGTCTACCTGAACCAAGATTACAAGAAAATATTAAATGCAGCATATAATTTATTTATTAGCAAAAAATATTGGAGAGACCTCAAAGAGTCTGTGTCTGTTTTATGCACAATTTCCATAAGTATTTAAACATGCTCAATGAGCATCTGAGTCTGTGCAATGACTGGCCTAACACTGTTGAATATTTAATAATCAGTGTTAATTATTGCCTGATCACTTCACCCATCAGGAATGATAGTCCTCAAGGTAGACATACTGTTCCAAATATTGGTGCCCATGTCTGACTCAATATTTGCAATTCCCTGTGTTTTTTTTTTTTTTGGAGTACTGGGGATTGAACCCAGTGGCATTCTACCTCCGGGCTACACCCCGAGCCCTATTATTTATTCTTTATTTTGAAACAGGGTCTCACTAAGTTGTAGAGGGCCTCACTAAGTAGCTGAGGCTGGCCATGAACCTGGATCCTCTGGTCTCAGCCTCCAGGTACTGGGATTACAAGCATGTGCCACCACCCCCGGCATGCAATTCCCTCTTTATTTGCTCTTTCATTCCATGTCTCCAACAGGCTGCCTTTTCTTTTCCCTCTCTGAGAACTAGGAGGTCCCCTGGAATTATCTTCTGGTACTTCTTAATCGAAGTTCAGAACTGGTTGGAGAATATACGTATGGATGTTGTTGTTGCAAATTCTCAAGTCAGCCACTCCAGAGGTATAGAAAAGTATATTAGAAAAACAAAACTAAAATGTAGTTGGCCTCACTGATTCCCACAGGAATCAAAATGTTTATTTCTGAAGATAAACACCGGATGTGGTATCTTTCAGCTCAGATTCTTCTAAGGGAAAGCTCTGTTAGTGTATCTGTAAAGAGAGAGTGGGTTCACTTTTTTATTTGATGACACTGAAAGGATTTTTCATTCTACCTCATCGCTCTGATATGGAACCTTTCTTTCTTCTTGTTCTACTAATTTATACATGTATTTCTGTAACAGACCCAATGCTTTTATGCATTTTTCTTCAGATAAGTCAGCAAATACATAGAATGAGACAGAGCAGTAAAGAACATCAAGTTTCTGTCAAAACAGTTCATAAATATTCAGTAGCATTCTGCAATATGTAGGAAGTTATGAAGATGGCATTAAGATACCAGTAAATCCAAAGAAAACCTATGCTAATCAAGCCATCATATCTTATTATATTTTATTCTCTTATCACTTTATTATCCTTCAGTAACATAACTGTGACCCCCAAAAGCTACAAATTCTAACTTGATATGTGAGAGAGAATTCCCACCGTACCCCGGGTCAGGATTTTATAAACAGGATGTCAGGGCCTCTTGGTAGAACTGAAAAGTCTAACCTGGGAGTTAGATTTCCAACCTACTTACCGCCCAACATAGTCCTCTCAGGAATGACCGTCTCGTCCAGCGCTGCTAGCATCCCCTGTGGAAGTGGACTGGGCTGCAAAAGAATTCATGAAAAGGGGCTTAACCCAGAGCTCCTCAAGTTCTCTCAGTAACCTCGATGTTCTCAAGAGAGAAAAAAAAAAGCCTTCCCTCTTAAATAGTAGGTTTTGAATGACCCTTTGTATTTGATAAAAATCAACTTAGCATTATTACTTAGACTGAAATACTTTTAAAGAAATGCCTTAAAAATTTTGTTGTATGAGCTTTCTTTAAAGTATCCTCTTAAGTGGTTCCAAAATGGAAATGACTTACAATCTCACTGTTTATTCCTCATTTGTACCAAACCCTTTCAATCAAAGAGGCACTGAATTCAATGAGTTGCACTGTTGGTACATCTCTGTAGTTAAAAAGTATTGCTCACTCCAGGGGGCTAAGCAAAGGCTATGGACATGCTTGCTTGATGTATGAAAAGACAAATTAGTCCCCCATCCTATCTACCAGCAGGGTACAGTGACCCAACATGGAAAAGTCAACTCAAACCACTGTATAATATATTACTTTTTTTTCCCCAGGAAATTTCAGAGTTACCAAATCAACTGTGTCTAGTGTGCAAATGACATACAAGCTAACAGATTGTGAAATAAATTTGAGGAAGGCAAGGTGGTTTAGCTTGATTATAGGCAATGCCAGATGGTACTTATGACTGTGGTCTGCCCTGGAGGAATCTATGGTAGCATTGCGTGGGGAAAACCAGGAAGAAAAGATTTTAAACAAATGCTGCTTCTGGATCTGATTGGTCATTGCTATCTGTTGCATTCTTGGTTATTTTGTAATACACTAAGTAATGTAGGATTTGTCTTTTAGAGCCACTCAGCTGGAGCCAAGTTGGACCTAGTGGGTGATGTTGGAAACAGTCATACTTTTCTCTCCTTCTTGTGCTGGGTCTGTGAGTTTAATAAACAGAATGGGGGGAGGGGCTAACTACCATATACAGTTTACTATAAAATGAAGAGGTTTTCACATTGGCCTTAGAATGCAATTTGCACTAATGAGAAGAACATACCATTCATTGGGGGAGGGGGAGCAATGGAAATCATAATGGAAAGATAAAGATAGGGTCCATAATATCAAATGAAATTTCTCTCAATTTCTACTGTTGGTAACTTGAAGGGATAGTTAAGAAATAATTCTTGTGGAACTATGTTACAATTCAAGATGATAAGGACACATGAGTGTGGAGGCTGGAAACTAATTAGTTAAACAGTTTTGTCACAGCTTGGAAACAAAATGGGTTATGGAAGATGACCACTACTCTCGAGAAGTTCTTTAAAATCTGCCTTTCCCAGCATTTATACAATCCTATCCTCAGGTAAACTCAGTTAGGGTCTGTAAAAGAAAGCATAGGTCTTAATGCATATGGCAAAGACTTACTGGGAATGAACATATTATCGTGCTATATTGTAATTCATGCATATAAATAATGCTATAATACTGCCATTAATAATATTTTTAAAAAATAAATGTGTCCAAATCAAGCAAAGATAAAGCAGAATTTTTTAGGCCTAAATTCCTATCCTTTATTCATTCAACAAACATTTGTGATAGACCTACTGTGTATAAGTAATCAGTGGGCAAAAGTTTTGAAAGAGTTAATAACTGGGGATTTGAAGATACCTAATTAACATTAGATTGGAGTTCTATTTATTTTTCCTACTTGAAACAAACATGAGGTAATGTCTATTCATTAAGTAAAAGATTTCCAATCTTACTTTCTAATAGTCTATTTTTTTTTTTTCTGTACCAGGGATTGAACCCAGGGGCATTCTACCTCCGCGCTACACCCCCGGCCCTATTTTTTATACTTTATTTTGAAACCGGGTCTCACAAAGTTGTGGAGGGCCTCACTAAGTGGGGGGGGGGGAGCTGAGGCTGGCCACTAACCCCGATCCTCCGGTCTCCGCCTCCCAAAGTACTGGGATTACAAGCATGCGCCACCACGCCCGGCTCCAATAGTCTTATGTTTTGACATAGAATTTAGTGGCAGGAAATGGGAGTTCTAGCTTATCTTAACTAGTCAGTCTTCCTAAGAGGGGAAAAAAACCAGACAAGGGTTAAGTGAGAAAAGTGGTGGACAAGGAGTCAGCCAACTGGGTTTGTAGCCCTGCGTCTACCATTAAACTGCTGGGGAAATTTGCAAAAGCATTTTAACTTCTCAGAGTTGTGGAGTTTTCACCAGTTAAATAAGGGGATATTAATAGATGGCTTTAAGTTCTCTTTCAGCTCTAAATTTTAATTAAGTGAAATCAGTCTGAGGACTGTTGAAAGCGTTAGATAACTGTGAGATGTGGTGATGCTGGTGACGGTGGTGGCTGGGAGTGAATACTAAGTAGACTTCTGTCTGCCCCCACATCTCTTTTGGTTTAGGACACACCCTTTTGTACTTCCCTTTGGTCCAGGAGTCCAGTGGCATCCTGAGCCCCAGGGGACTGGCAGGCTACCTGCCCTCACCTCCTCCGCTTGTGGTGCTCAGTATTCTTTCTCTCCTGCCTGAGAGTGAGGCCGATGGAGAGAGGAGCTCTCGGGTCCCTGCTCGGCCTCTGTAGCTGCAAACGCTACTGACTTTGAGGTGATACATGGAGTCAGTGGACTTGGAACCAAATCCGGGCTCCACCATTGGCCTTATACAGGATTCAGGTTCATCTTCTGTAAAATGGGGGTGATCATAGCAACTCAAAAAATGGGAGGATCATTCAAAGTATAGAAAGTACCTGCACATAGTTGGTAGATACTAATATTGTCATTGTATAGTTAAGGCTCAAAACATGTGTCACCCCCTGCTGGTTAAAGTCATGTCCCCAAGTGATGGTAGAAAACCAAAGTTACCCAGGAATCTACATTTCTGTGTGCCGTCCATTCTTATCTCCATACAGCAACACGAGCAGGCGTTTTAGAGTGCTTAATTCTCACTGAGTGATTTCCTCTGCATGGCTTTATTGGACTCTCTGGGGCTCTAGGCCTTGCACCATTTCTGGGGAGTGCCACTCCAGGGGGTGCCATCTGTGCCAAGTACAGTGTGAGAAGTGCTCCCAGAGTCCCACAGAGCAGCATTGCTGCCAGCTTTAGACTAGGAAGCTGAAGCCCAGGGAGGTTAAGTGAATTGTCCAAGGTCACACAGCTGAGGAGGACAAGATTCTGATCTCAAAGTCAGGTTACAACTCCACGTAGCTTGTGCTTTTCGCCACACCCTAGTGCCTGAACTATAGTAGAACATGCCCAAGGCAGTGTCCGGCTCTCAGTGCCAACCTCTCAGGCAGTGTCTGGCTTTGAGGTGTCTTGCTGAGGAAGCCCATGAGGTCGTTGGAGGAGAAAGTCCTCATCACATCATCATGCCACATGGCACACTGTGACCTAGTCCCACTTGACATGTGCCACACTCAACACGTTGTTTTAGGGGAAGAAAATGCCTGCACATCAAAGCGAATCAGGTCGTGAAAACAGTGGCCTCTTCCTCTTCTCTGGAAGACTGGTGTGTTACATGAATATTCAACAGCCAGGACCCCCAGGTCTCCATTTTATATCCCACTTGTGTTGTCATCACGATCGGTGGTCTGCGCCAAAAGGGACATTGAGGTATTGAAGAAAAACGTTAGAATTTGAGAAAAGTGACAAAAAAATATTTCTGAAAGCGCTGCAGTTGGGCTCCACGTCAGATGAACGACTTCCTCCTCTCCACTAATCCCCAAACAAAATAACCATCAAGAAATATGAAAACACACATTTTATTAGTTTCATTTAATTTCTTAATTGCTCAAAGTCAGTTTACCCATTTATTGCTGTGTGAAGCGCTTAGAGGCAAGGCGCACATTAAAGGGATTATTTCCATGTAATCCCCCCCTCCCAGAGGGTCGGAGCTGATCGCCGTGAATCCCGATGTACTCTGCAACAATACCAAGTGGAGGAAGGAGGTTCTGTGAAAGGATGTAGCCAGTAGTCGGCTAATACAGTAGGACGATGTAATTTAATAGCAAGAGAAAGTACCTCATTTTCGGTAAAACTTATGAGAGCCTTTTTCAGGAATAGCTATTAACCAAACTGAATTGAGCCTCCTCTCTCTCTGGCTCTACCTCTGTTAATTGATAGATGTTGGAGATGTGTAGCCTGCTAAGATTTTAATCAAATGGTGTCTGGGAGTCGATGTGATCATCTGACTGGGACTTGGAGTTCTGATGATAATAACTGTTCCAAGTATTAATGCTCTCGGTGACCGTTCCCACTGCCAGCTTTCCTTAGCAGCAAAAAGACACTCAGGTGGAATTGGGAGGGACACGGGGTATTGCACAGGAAAGGGAAATGGAACAGGAAGGGGTCTAGGTGAAGATCCACCAAGAAATTTGTGACAATGTGATGTTCTGGCAGCATCCGTGGTACATCATAGCTGGCCTGAGACCATTACATGCCAGAGGACTGGGAAACCCATTAGTGACCCGGGAAAGAGCTTTTCCTTGTCCTGCGGCTAACGCACCTCTCCCTGCTGTAATACCTATAACCCAAGTACATCCCATTAGGAGCATTATTGCGATTCCTAGATGGAGATTGAAGTTAGAGCATTAGAAGAGTACGGAGGTAAGACTGATCCCTGCCAGAAACTTCTGCTCCCGGAGACAGTGCACGACCCAGACACGGGGTCCTGTCTGACAGCACTGAACAGGCAGGGCCCCTTTTCTGATAGTTCATGTTCATTCTCCATGCTTAGAGTCAGCCTAATGCAAAGAGTACACAAAATAAAACGCTTTTCAAAAAGCCCTCAAGGAGATTTGTACCATGTATTTTATTAGATTGAAGCCAAAACAAGCTGATACCAGCAGAAAAAAAAATGGCTGCTTCAGACCCCAGCTGACCTCTTTTGCATGGAAAATTCTCCATATGATTACAGAGCTAATGAGTAATATTTAATGAAAACATTATGCCTTCGCATATATTTGTAAGCAGCACTTCTTACATTTACATTTACATAGAAATAAGAGGATATGTGGAAAAACACATTGGAAATCTGTGTGTTTTAAGGAACATGCTCATCTGCTATCTCTGGCTATTTCGATAGCTGTTTTTCTACAAAGCCCAAAGTTCTCAATAAGAAAACGGCAGGATTCAGTCAATCATCCGGTTGACATCAAACATGCAAGTATTTGATGATGCGTGGATAAAACAGCTGAACACAGAGGCAGGCTTGTCCACATTTCACAGAATGTTTTGACTTTATGCAAACAACAGTGTAGGAGGGGGGAAAATGGGCTAAACAATTGCTAAATAAATACATGAGGGAAAAAAGTCTTTCTCTTTCAACTTCAAGAATCCTGAAGTATTTGAAGATGAAGGCTCAGAAGCGGGACTGCTTCTGGGGCCTTGAGTGCGTCTCCTTTTCTGCTCAGAATTGGAATCACGGTGGTACTGAATTTGAGCACAGAAAAGCCTGTGACACCTTTCTTCCCCACCCTTTCTCTTCCCTCTCTAGGTGGAGCTGACAGGCAGCAGTGTCTTTGACTATGTCCACCCAGGGGACCACGTGGAGATGGCAGAGCAGCTGGGCATGAAGCTCCCGCCTGGGCGTGGTCTCTTGTCGCAGGGCGCAGCGGAGGACGGGGCCAGCTCAGCATCTTCCTCCTCTCAGTCAGAGACCCCAGAGCCAGGTGGGAATTCAAACCCAACGTGCGGGTTGGTGGGCAGGACCTTTGCCGAATGAGTGTGCTCAAGGCACCGGTGTGAAGAGACTATAAATAGGTCTAAGGGTATTTAACAATTCCATGCAGCTTTCAGGCCCATGCAGTAATTAAATAAGGACGAGATTTGAAAATAAGGAGACATTTTAATAAGTATAATCCAGAGATCTCATTTCAGTTGAACAATACATGTAGAAGGTACTAGTTCTTTTAGATTCCCTTTCATATCACTAGAGGAAAAGCTTGCGATTTGGAACACCTTCCTCTTTGTATTGTTACCGTGGCTAAATGTAATGCATTTATTTATTATTCAGCAAAATCTGTGGCAGAGGCATTTTGAATGTTAACTTGTGGAGAATTAAAGAGTATTAGAGATTTACAGAAATCTTGGTTTCTTTTCTTTTTTTTAAGCATCAGAAGGTACTTGAAAGATGTGAACAGATAAATTAAGGCTAAAAAGAAAACAGAAATGGCTACATTTTAAACTGCCTTTCCACCCTCAGTATTTAATTAGATCAATTGTATAGAGGAATGAACAGAGGTGACATCCCTCATTGGGATTCCTTCCAGGACTCTTATAGACTTTGCATTCAGAATGTTCCCATTTTCATTGTGTTGTACTGATGATAATTTAAGTATTAGGGGAAAATCCATTTATAAATTAAACAAAATGACTTGATATCCATCAGTCCCCTAGTTCATCAAGCTGTTCAAACACGAGGAAGATTGGCTGGTCGGCCTGGGTCTTCCGAGAGCGCTGGTAATTAGATCTGCGAAGGATTTATTCTTTGCTGATTGGGGCTTTAAATTAATTGAAGTTCCACATTTGTGGTTTTGTCCTTTTTGTACTTTTTTAGAGGAGATATTTCATATTCTTGTGTGGTGGAGTGCTTGGCCAAGCAGCAGTGGTTTAAATGTTAATTTTTCTCATGAGAAGTTTAAGATTTTTAATGAATCAAGGCCTGATTTGAAGTGCAAAGTTTTATTTGCTTACTTGGGAAATTATTTTTTCACTCTTCAAAGATGCCTGTACTTTACTTGATCTGTTGTTTTAAAACAGAATCGCAATACAAAAGCATTTTATTAGAAAGAAAAATGGGGAAAAAACTGTGTTATTAAAATAACTCTATGTACTTCCAAGGAAATACTTTAATCTGGCCTGCCTAGAAATAATCACAATGTGTTCACTCACACAGAATGGGGAAAAACATATTTGCCTCTTCTGGAAATATTTTAATTCCATCTAGAACCAATCCATGTTTCCTCATTGAGGTTAACTGCAATTCTGGGCCATTCTTTTATTCTACAGCATTGACAAGCATCCTTTTTTTCCGGTTAGCCCCATGCACAAGAAAAGAAAATATTTAAGATTATTCTTTACCCTTTAAAGGAGTAATTTTGTTCTGGGGGGAGTCATATATTCTTATATCATACAGCAGTGACTTTACTGAACAGACAAGTCAGTGAGATAATTGGAACTGTTTTTAGTCATTAGAATGTTCACATCAGGGTATATTTGAGAGGCGGCACATGGAAATAGTTTTCTACCCTTTCATTCTGGAGTCGGATTGAGGCATCTCAATTCCTCACAACTCAGACACACAGTGTGAAAGAATCTAAGTTTAAAAGCTTTGTGTAATGGAAGGCCTTGGAAAGGTGGGCTTTGTTTCCTGAACCACAAACTCTTAGTTTCAAAAGGATCTTCTCAATCCTTTAATCCAAATTCCAACACAGGCAGGCCTTCCTCTACAGAAAAACCAATAGGTGCCCCTTCTGGTCTGTGCTGGAGCCTGTCCCTGCTAGAAAGCCTGTGAACTTACAAGGCCATACACCTCCATTGCTGAGCAGCTCTCATAGAAAGTCTTCCTGATTTCGAGCCAAAACCTACTTTGCCGCAACTTCATGCCCGCTGGGACATGTTTCAGATTTACTCCATCTTCCCTACTATAGCCTTTCGCCTATGTGAGTCAGTTACATGGAAGCCTACCTTCTTCCTTCCTTCTAGGTCCAGGACAGAGAGTGTTCACTATACAACCGCTACTTGATGGTGTCTTCCTAACACCCTCGCTACCCTAAGTCATCCTACCTTGGCTGCACGGCAGTTGGTTGGTGACCCTCTAAAAATGTGATCCTGAGAACTCAGCATACCGCTTTAGGTATGCTGTGACTAGTACAAAGCAGGACTGTCACCTGTCTCAGTACAGGCTGCTATACTTCTATTAGTGCAGCCTAAGGTTGACTTAGGTCCCACTGAAAGACTGATCACCCTGTCAATTTATATAAAGCTTGATGTCTCCCGAAACACATGTTGAGGGTGGTTTGTTACTTGGAGGAGACTTTGGGAGAGAGAAAATAAAAAAAAAAAACCCACAGCCTGTAAACCAACTCTGCTAGGGTATCCTTCACAAGAGTCAAACTAAAACAGCAAGGCCAAATAAATATTTTAATATAAGAACTCTGATAAATCCCATGCCTTCTATGAAGCAATAGCATGCATAAAACAACTCTAAGTACACTGTTAGAACTCAGTTCTCACCTATTATTAATCCTAGATAATAGAATACTTACCTCCATCAATTGTTACAATCCTTCTCTCCTTTGGAGTTATTCTATCATTTAACGTTGAGGTGTGAATGAAAGGTACTATAAATTTATTTGGGCTTGCCTCCTCATTGTTCTCTAGCCATCCTAACCAGAGAAATTGAAAAGGCTGCTTTCTCTATCCTTTAACAACTTGGGCTCATTAGCTACACTTGCATAAGAAAGGACTACTTCCTTTATAGTGAGTGTGGCTCTTACCATTAGAGAAAGTCAAGCTATCTTAGCCTTAAAAGTCTGTGGTATTGGTTGTTTTCAGTCTTTGGCTTAAAAAAGCAATTAGATTGACTGCTCAAATACTGAAAAGCAGCGTAGGGTGCTACCTTGAATGAAATATCTTCACTAATGCAGATGATCGCTCCAAGGGAATTACTTAAAAAGTTCATGTCAGGCACTACATCCCAAAGCTGCTTATGTTTCTTAAAAGCTGAAAGAATTTTAACAAGATTTCCTAATTCTTAATAACATGAAGGAACATTTTTGAAGACTGTTGTTCACTGCATCATAATCTCTTAAACTCTGATAAAACACAGATTCCTTTTTACATCCTGGTGTAATTTGGTTGGAAAAGGGATATCGATATATGGTTATTATGAAAATGAAAGGACTAGTAGGTATGGAATTTTTTAGAAGCCCTGATGTGTTCAGCGTAGCATTACTAAATGACTGAAATCTAAATAACATTTGGCATTATAATAAAAGGAAATAAGTGGACTAAGCCACACTAAGAGGCAGTGCTACTGTGCCATAATAGGAATTCTATTTCTTTGACCTGCCAGCACTGTGATTGCCTTGTCTTGAATCAGTCTCAGGATAATGGGGAGGAAAAAAGATCTGTTGTCTTGGCAGCAAACCCAAATAAATATTTTATATATATGCACATTTACTAATAGTTTAGTAAACACATTATTTCTCTTAGAGAAATCTCAAGTCCAGCATTGGAAAAATAAATGGGTAGCCTTGTTTAAAGAGTTCTGAAGTTCTAGAGTGCCCCCACAGGGGTGGGTCTGAACAGTTTGGAGGGGATGCTCTGCATTGTCCTGCAGGCAGCTGTCTCTCTCCTTCTACAGGCTCTGACAACATGGGGAGCACAGGCCCTTTTTTTTGTGTGTGTGTGGTACTGAGGATTGGATTAAGGAGCATTCTACCTTCGAGCTACATCCCCAGCCCTATTTTTTTTGTGTGTTTTATTTTGAAATAGGGTCTCACTAAGTTGCAGAAGGCCTCACAAGGTTGCTGAGGCTGGCCACGAACCTGTGATCCTCCTATCTCAGCCTCCCAATACTGGGATTACAAACGTGTGCCACCACTCCCAGCTTTACAAATCCTTTTTAATGTGCCATTTAGATGGTTCGTTTTCTTTTTTGTAGATCTGCTTATATCTTTTCATTGCTCTTAATGATTCTGCAGTATCACAATTATGAGTGCTGTCCTCATCTTTTCATAAATCTCAATGCTGTGTCTTTTAAATGTTTAGTAAACAGAAAAGCAGTTCTTTCAAGAAATCCTGGAGGAACTTTAAAAATCTCCCAGTTTTGAAGGCAAAGAATAATTTTCCTTAAATTGTTCTTAACTCCTTAATAAAAGTTTTTTTCCTATTATAAAACTAATTTATACTCATTGTGATAATTCAGAGAATACAGACAATAAGGAAAAAAGGTCAATACATATCTCACTACCCAGAAATAACCATCATTCACATATATGCGCTACATATCCTTTCAGATTTTGTTTCTGTGCCTGAAGACACATATACGTATGTAGTGAGGGTTGAGGGAGGGATTTTATTTTGTATATTTTACGAAATAAGATCATAACATTCATGCTCCTGGTAACCTGCTTTTCATTTAACCTCACAGGCATCTTTCCCTGTCATGTTTCTTGCTTCAAGATGAAATTTCCTCTCCCTCTCCAGTGGTTTGTTTTCCACTAGCTAACAATCAGCTCCCGCCCACCGCTGTCAGGAGGAACATCCCTGGATCCTGCTTTGGAGGGAATTCAACTAGGACAAGGGCTTCTTGCCGCTTATTGAATGGGTGTGCGCTCATAGGAGGAGAAATCAATACTGCACCAGGATTTAGACAATTTAGCAAAACGTAGGAGACAGTACTTTGGGTGAAGAATAACTATAGCAGCATGGTTAACCCATTGGTTGTCTAAAATACAGGTTATCATATTGAGTCTAAAGTTTCCAGCAGAATCTAGCCTGTTTTGTGGGGCTAAAAAAAAATCATTATGGTGATATAATCTTTATGCTAATATAACCATTCTATATCCTGAAAAGCAAGCAAAATTAAAACAGTAGCATACTTGCCTAGATGAAAATAATCTACATTTTCTACTTAAACCTCTACGCAGTGGTAAATTTGGCCCATTTCTGATTCCATAGGAACAGGAACTCAATCCTCTGACTTTGTTAGATAACATTCACAATAAATTATTTAATTAGGGAAATAGATGACAAGGAATAGCAATACAGAATAAAAATTTATCCAAGGATCAGATCAATATTTTGTTTAAAAAATCTCCATGTGTACGAGATACATTTGTACTTTTATGAGTGAATTACTTATCATCTGGTGTACAGTTGGGGGGTGTTTGATTTTTTTGTTTTGTTTTTTTTCTTGTATTGGTTCAAGTTTCCTATCAATGAACTGAATTTAGAAGTTAGGTAAGGGAAACCATCTTACTAACCTCACATCCAACCCCAGTCCCCAGACAATGTGACTGTATCTACAGCACTTTCTGCTGTACTGCAAATGTCAAACAGAAGGTGTAATGGATTTAATATTAGCGCTGGCCAAGGTGTTGAGGGAGCTGTTAATAATGTCACTCCAGTTATTGATCTGAAGCCTTTAAAAATCAGAGAAAAGTGAGAGATCCCCTACTGGGGAAAGGCATACAGTGACTGGTTTTTATTGCCAATATATTTCTACATATAGAGTGGCAACCTTCTGGAATTATGTTATCACCATTAATCTCTGTTGGATTTTTGAAGTCATTATATGGTAAGATAAAGCAAAGACTATTCTGCATGCTAAAAGATCAGACCTAGTTCTTTTAGACATAAACAGAATTTGCATGGGGACTACAGCATTCATATAAGCATTCATATAAGATGCAGTATCATTTTTGATACTGCATCAAGGTAGGCCATTTTTAAATGTCACTTTTACCCCCAGTTAAGCTAAGCAAAATCACCTGGAACTGCCACAGAAGGGAAGAAAAAAAATTCCCCCGCATTCCTCCAGTGTGCAAGGCCTAGGAACACTCATTGCCTGAATTCGCATATGCTCGGGCTTTGGTGTGCTTGTCCGTATATGATGAGAACACTGGCAAGCAACCTTGTACTTCCAGAATCTTGCCTGAGGGAGCTAAAGAAAAACAAGGTAAAATCTCTTCCCACCAGGCTCTCCCAGCCCAGTATCTGAGCTCTGCCCTTCCAGGCCAGCTCCCAGGATGCACAGCTGCAGCCCCAGGAATCCTTTGGGACCTAACACCTTGACCCATGAAAACCAGCATTGATGACTCTCTTAGCTATAGACGGGCAGCCTCCCTTTTTTTCCCAGAAAAAATGTGGGATCTCAACATAGTTCCACATGCCCTTCTGAAACTAACTTTCCCTTCCAAAGTTTAGGTCACAATGGTTCCAACTCAAAAAGGTACAGCTTTTACATAAATTAATATAATCATATTTATAGGATATCAAATGCTTTTGTTCAATAATGGAAGCAAAGGCCTCTTATCAAAATACAAAATAGGCTTACTCAGTTTATATGTATAGCATTTCTCCCCCAAACCTTCTATTAAAGGTTTGGTGAATCACTTTTTTAACCCATTATTTTAAAGTTTTCTTATATAGCTTTCTAAGTCACAATTTTGGCTTCCACTTATGTATCATGATAAGGGGCATGTTTTTCAAGTTTCTAAAATGAAACCCAAGACAAGTTATTAATGATGTGTTCTTCCCCATTTAAAAAGAAAAAACTGGCTGTTTTTGTCATTGGATAATTAAAAATTATAGTTTCTATTTCTATAAGTGTTGCCTCAAACAAAGCACAAGTTATTTGCTTTTAATATATATCACTGTGCAGAAATTTCATCCCTGTCCAAATTATACCATTCTGAATTCTTCATCTGCACTAAACAGCACAGTTACAAAGGATCAGTTACCTGGCATTGACTGAGCTTTGCAGGGTGCACAGATCAGAAGAGGCAGAGCTGGCTGGAAACCATTTCCACCCCTAGTGAGCAATTTACTCATGATTGCTTGGGGAAAATAGTGGAAATATTGCTTCTGTGTAAAGTTTGCAACTTCCAGTTGTCAGCGCTTTGCCAAGCAGTTATTCCCAAGTACAGCTTCAGAAGCAAAGCATGCTCAGGCCGCTATGATAATGGCGGTATTCATATTTCACTTGGTGTATGCACAGCACAAAAAACTGCTAATTACTGGAGTTAATTCACACCATATCCCTCTGAGGCAGGTCAGTGTGTTATTCTTGTTCTACAGCTGGGGGAAAAGTGATGAAAATTCTAAGTGGCTTGCCCCAAGCCGCACAAGTTAGTTTTAGCAGGCAAGATTAAGGTAAAGGGTGCAATATTAGGATTGAAATAGGTGGGAAGCCTAGGAACTAGATAATAAAAGAGACAGGACCCCAACAGGAAGCAACCAAGAGGAATTTCCTCTAAGGGTATCCTGAAGTCCAGAGAGAAACCCAATTATCCCCTTATGCACATATTTCATTGGGCTTAAACATCTTTTTTTTTAAATAGAGTCTCTTACTTGGAAACAAAATCATCCATCTGATACTTCTCTTTGCTTTCATCCCCATGTTGAAACTCCGTATGCCACACTGAACAGAAAGTAATAAATAAAACATAAGCAAAATTCAGCCCGAGTCCCTTGATCCACATTTGCTGTGTAGCTCCCCACAGCCAAAATAGTCTCTGTACACTTGAGCTCTGCTCTGCCCCAGCCAGCACTGTGCCAACTCTGTGCAGTTTCTCGAGGCTCTGCCTTTCAGAACCAGGAAAAGAGGAAGAAAAGCAGTGGTGTCCATCAGGAAGTAGATATGTCCACCTAGAGTCATGGTTTCTTGGGACCCATGGGGAACATTGCCCAATTTCTGTTAGCTGCCAAAATTAGCTTAGAAAGAGGGAAGAACCTGTGTCTTTTCTCTAGCTAGTACTAACTAGAGTGGATTTTCATCCAACATCTAGACCTGCTTGGTAGTAGAGATTGTGTAGATTACTCAGCAATCATTGACAAACTGTCTGCCACATTTCAGTGTATGAAATGCTGAGGAAACAGAAGCAAAGCCCCCTTCCCTCCAGGAGCTGACCATCAGGTGAGGAGCAGATCATTAACACAGTGCAGGGTGTGGTAATGACAACCAGGGCACCGTGGAATAGAAGAAGGATAGCACAGGTGCACGAGCGGTCCCAGATTCGGGGCAAGTGCTTTGACATGCCCAGATATATGCATACCATGACTATCAGGGACTTTGATGAATATTATCAAGAGTTTGGGAAGGGCAAGTTATTCATTTACTTAATTAGCCTAAAAGTTGGCCAACACTGTGCCTGCTGTGTGCTACGTTCATAGGAACATTAGTTCCTCTGACTATTGCTCTTTCCAGCTCTGTAGGAGCATTCTGCATGCGAGATGCCCCAAAACAGCCTGTCTTCTATTTATATGGGTCAATTTTACTAACTGAAATTCACGAAATCCTAGCTTTAAGAATCTGTCCTAGCCAGGTGTGGTGGTGCACACTTGTAATCCCAGTACTTGGGAGGCAGAGACCGGAGGATCGGGATTTGCGGCCAGCCTCAGCTACTTAGTGAGGCCCTCCGCAGCTTCGTGAGACCCAGTTTCAAAATAAAGTATGAAAAATAGGGCCGGGGGTGTAGCTCGGAGGTAGAACGCCCCTGCGTTCAATCCCCAGTACTGCAAAAAAAAAAAAAAAGAATCTGTCCTGCTCTCTCAATTGTTTCAACTCAGGGCATAACTTGTTGCAAAGACTGTTATAATATTAATGATGTATTCATGAATAGTTCTTATTGTGTTTTGCCTATATGTTCCAATGATAAGAGTAGGCATTTATAAGTAATTTATTTCTCAAAATGACCCCAAACCCAAGATTAGAGATGGTAAATGAGTCACTGCACACCAGAATTTGGACTCAGGCTTTGTTTTGTTTTGAGCACTTTGCTAGGTAGTTACTGAGAGCATGAGGAGTAGAATGGGACTTCTGCCCTTAGGAAATTGATCAGAAACTGGTCACCATCAGTAGATTTATATGCAGTCAATGGCCAGAGAGGAAAGGAGACAGGGTTGCTGTCCTCAGTTGTGGCATATAAGTAGCAGATGGTGTAAGAAGTCAGGAGTAGTTCAGTGATTGTGGGCTGGCTTTGACGAGGAGGGATGACTTGCAAGTCTGCCTGAAAACCAACATAAGAGCAGAGAGGTTGAGATCATCTTCCAGGAGGTAGAAACATCCCAAGTAGCACAGCAGGTTGAGGGTGCTGCGTGTGGGAGGCAGGAAGGAGCCCCGTTGTGCTCACTGACACAAAGGTGTGTGCTTATCTGTGGAGGAGCTGAGGTGCCAGCATTAGCATCCAATATTGGCATGGTAAGTTCCAAGTATCACCCATTAAAGAGAGCAGTGACCCACGCAAACATTGGTTTATCACTTATCAATTTTTAAAAATCTCAAATTTAGAAGGATCCTCCCTTGAGGGTCATATTATACAGCTCTCCATGGGTTCCCACATCCCTTTGTAACATAAGTGCTAATGTGCACTGGATGCTTACAATGCACCAGGTGCTCTGCTAAGCCCATTGTATGCATTACCTTACTCATTCCTCACAAAATACTATGAAGATGGTGAGTATCTTTCCCATTTTACAGATGATGTATCAAGAAAAGAGTGAGTTTTTTAAACTATTAAAAGACTCACAGCTAATGGGTGGAAAGTCTAGGATTTGAACCCAAGCAGCCTGGCACCAGAACCCCGCTCCTAACCATTCCTCCAAGGTGCATCATCTCAAAGCCCACCTGAAATAGCTGCCCATTCCCTGCCTGAGACCACCAGCTGGGGGCGCTCGCCATCCCTCCGAGGCAGCTCTGATTAGGAGACACAGGTAACTTATGTTCACTGTACTGGATACTAGATCCTTTATTTTTGCAAGAATGTTCAGGATGGGTTGAATAGAGAAGACTGAAAACATAAGAAATCATTTAAGAGGCTGCTTCTGTAATCCAGAAGAGAATGAGTAGACTTTGAGAAAAAGAATTACTGAGCGGTCTTACAAAGAAAGAACTGATGATCTGGAATTAAGATAATATTTAGAAAAAGAGAGAAATGTACCTTGTGTAAGTCTTTATTCAGTACCTTATGATGAATACTCTAGAAATTATGCAAGTCTTAAGTTTTCATATATGATTGGGATTGATAATACCATCTATCCACTTTCACTTATTTATCAATTGGTAAAATCTTGAAATTGCTAAGTTATTATGCTATTGATCATGAACTATTAATAAATCCCCTCAAGGTTCAAAGCAGCTCCTCTGCATGGTTTATTCAAGTATATCAAATGCCTTTGGTAAAATGTCAGTCTGTTGGTCAGTGCCTCTTACTTGTCAGGATATGTCCTTTCCAAATAAAACAGTAATAGCATTGATAAATTTGATGGAATCAGAAAGGACTAAAACTCTCCTCTCTCATGCCCAGCCATCTCTTTATTGAATAGAAAAAGTTTTTATGTCAGAAGGGGATCAAAAGTACAGAAATTGAACCAGGTGTGGTGGCTCACACCTATAATCCCAGTACTTGGGAGGCTGAGACAGGAGAATCACACAAGTTCATGTCCAGCCTCAGCAACTTAGTGAGTCCCTGTTTTAAAATAAAAAAAATAAAAAGCACTGGCAGTATAGCTCAGAGGTAAAATTCCTTTGGGTTCATATCCCCAGTTCCAGAAAAAAAGTACAGAAATTGATTTAATTGATAATATAAAATAAATTAAAATGTGACTAATATTTAGGGAAATATTCTGTTTCACAGAAGTGATGCAAAACTGTAATAATTGCACAAGTACAATAGCTTAGATATGTAAGACATTCTCTTATTCTTTCATTCATTCATTTCTGCACTCATTCAACCATTATGTATTGCATGAGTACGGGGCCAGGTTCTGTTCCTGTAGTTGGGGTATAGTTACCAAAAAGTGCCCTGCTCTCACAGAATATATATTCACACAACCTGCCTGCTAAAAGGAGTCAAAGGATTTCTGTTGGAAAATTCAGTTCATAGAGGTTTCCATTTTATAAAGAGTAGGTAAATCTATACATCAGTTTGCAATGGGCCAGTTGGTCTCCTCTGCTTTCTAAAATGCACAGCCAGCATTTCCAAAACATATTCTTCAACATAATTGTCCTATGTGATGCTTTTTGAAAATAGGGTCCCACAGTTAAATAGCAAAATAAAAAGTGTCATGGTCATCTTTTCACTGGCAATTAATAATAAGCATTAACTTAGTGAAGACTTGAAACTTGTGTGATCAATAAACCTATTTTATAAACTGGTCTTTCTCCAGTACTATGTTAGTTCAGTTTTCATTGCTCTCACCAAATACCTGAGACAGACCAACTGTATAAAAAAAGGTTTATTTAGCTCACAGTTTGAGTTGCCAAAAACCCAAACAACAAGGCTCTGGCAAGGGCCCGTCTTCACTACATCACCTAATAGTGGATGTCAATGGTGGGGGTGCATGTGGGAGGGAGAAATAAATTACATTACCAAACAGGAAGTTAGAGAGGCCAGGGTCCCACAATGCCTTCTAAAGGAATGTCCCAGGGATCCAAGGAGCTGCCACTAGGCTCCACCTCCCCATGGACACATTCAACCCTAGCAGTGGTAAACTTCCTTCTTTAGAGAAATTCTTACTAACCTCTCCCACCCCCAGAAAAACATAATCAATCACTATAGATGGCCTTGTTTCTGCTAGCTGAAAGCCCCTCCTTCCCATCCATGCCACTCTTCTCTCCCAAAACCCTTCTAATGCAAACAGGGCCACAGATGGGGCCACTCCACTCCACTCAGAGAGAAAATTAGCCACCTCCTTTGGTAGTTCTCCCAAATGTTTCTCATCAGTTGTCAGGGTGCCCTTCAAGCTGTTCTAAAGGTGAGCTCCTACATGAATCTAGTAATCAACTCAAAGTTTTTAAGATAAGACCTATAGCTCCAAGTTCCACCTTTTTTAGTGCAGTGCTGAGCTTTGATCTTCAGGCTGTCACATTCCTCTTTCACCCTGTTCTCCCTATTCTGCATTCACACAGGCATACCTCAAACGTCTCTGTTTTCCCACTCACAATAGCAACACACCAAGAGATTTTAGTATAAAGACATGTTATAGCTGCCCAGAGCAGTGCCCTGCTGATAATCACTCACTAGGTTGTCTGCTCTTAGTTGTAGCAATTTAATTAAATTGCACTTCTTATATTATAGATTTTTTAAAAATCTGCAGTCAGGTAACTTGCAGGTTACCCTAATAACTGAGAGTTAGCCACATATGAAGATAACATTCCTAACCCAAATTTTAGGACATGCTCCCTAAACTGTTTCTGGATCAGTCACAAATGTGTAAGGACATAAGGTCTTGGAACCAGACAGTCAATATTCATGTTCTTACCTCCTGGCTTTCTCACTTGCTATGTGGGTGACTTTGAGCAAGTAAATTCACATATATGTGCCTCAGTTTCCCCCCTGATAAAATATTACCCCTCTAGTGTAGTTTGGAGAATGGAATGGGAACCAGTACCTGTTGGTTTTATTTTCACATGAATTAATATATTGACATATCTTTATAAGGGTGTTATGAGTTAATATCTGTAAAATGCTTAGAATACTAGTTCAGCACATAGGCATTGTTCAATGAGTATTATCATTAATTCTGTTGAACTAAACATTCTCCTATTACCAAGTTTATTCCTTATGGAAAGGCTGGCCAGGGTTGGGTGACAAGATGTTGGCTTGAATTTGGATTCACTGACACCATGCTCCAGCTACCTTATGTGAGGAACCAAGATTCTGCATGGATCATAATACCCAAAAGATGTACTTCTGAAAACATGTGCAGGCATGTGTACACACACACACACACACACACACACACACACACACACACACCCTAAATGGAGTCCTTTTGTAAAGACTCCATTTAAGGAAAAACACTCTTTTGAAAGTAATTTTCCTCCCTCCAATCTCTATAATGGCCAGATTTGGTTTTGTAGTTTCACATTTTTTATATAGTCAGTTTTCTTAATATACAGATTAAGCTTTGCAGATTCACATTTTTCACATGCTCTGTTTCCTTAAAGCAAAACAGAAATGCATGATGTATAATTCTTATTCTCCTAGGTCCATTCTGCTCTTCCTAGATCCTGGACACTGAGGTACTCCTGCTGGCTCCCCTTCTTCTAAGGCTAGCTTGGGAGGCTGCCCATTTCGACTTTGGAACAGACCTGGGTGCTAGTCCCAAGGGTTTGCAGCTTCTAGCCTAGCCCATTAAAATGTGTTCTTCTTATGACCCAATGATTTGACTGGTACATAGCACGTATCATGTGCTTGACTGATATTTTCCGTTTATCTGGCTGGGCCATTGTGATGTGGCCACAGCCACAACATGGATTATGCGCCACAAAAGACTAAGTGACCCAGAATCGGATGTTAGGTCTCCACAACCTAAGGTTCCTTTTACTATCAAATCAGCTTTCATGCAGTCTTCTGGTCTGTGCAGAGATGGGATGGAGGACTCAGTATTGGTTTGAATGTTGAATGAATCAATTTATTTTGTGTAGAGACCTTCAGTTCGTTGCTAATCCTGAGAACTGAAATGAGCATAGATCTGGTAGAATGTGTCTGTAAAAGCAAGAGAGATGCCCAGATGCCCTGGCCATAGGTGCTATATATGGACTTAAATAAATAAATTAAGAAACTCATTTCACATAGGCCACCAGGCAGTCATGAGATGTTAATGACTTTTAGTCACTGCCAACCTGGACAAAATTCAAGCCAATGACCTATGGGTGAAAGGCTCTATATATCCCATTACCAATCCCCTGAGCCATCCAGTAGCCCCTGACAAGGTATTTTATCATACCAAGCACAGTGCAGTACAATAGTCCAAATTCCTATACTGTCAGGAAATCTTCTTCCACTTAAAATTTTAAAAAGCATATCAAAGAGAGGTAGAAAACCTAGTTCCTCAAAGAAAGGAGTAATTTCAATTAAAGAAACTTTCAGAAGAAGGGAGACATTGGTTTATATACACACACGTACATAGTGTTGACGCATTAAAATTCCAGTATTTTTTCATCATATTTACTCCACTGCACATTTGATTCTTCCTTTGGATATTTAGTAAACTGGCACATTTTGGAGTTCTGTTTTAAAGTCATTAGTTTTAGTTTAACACTTGTATAAAACTGATTCGTTAAGCCCATGGTGCCTTCTTTCCCAGCTTGTTTTTAAGTGTCATAAATAAATGACTTAAATGTCCCACAAGACAAATGTTCTTTAATCATCTAATGCACTCATTTATCCTAAGCCTTAACCTTAGTCCTAAATTAAGTCTGTTGCAAAAACATAACTTCATTTAAAAACACCCATCAATCCTACGTGGTTTTGATAAGCACATTTAAAAAACATAAACAATCAGACAGTTGTCAATCTGGGTGAAGCCCAGTCCCATTTAAGAGTTCTCCAGCAGCCGCCATATTTCATGCCCACACCACACCAGCAGAATTATAAAAGAGAATGGCTGGCATGTGGGTCTTTGCTGAGAGTTTATATTGTGAAATTTGGGGGCATAAAGGTATGATTTACAAGAATGTGAAATAAAACAAAGACTAGCCAAATGATAGTCCCTTCTCTATATCAGACACATTTGGGGTTTGTTTGTTTTGAGAAAATATTACTAATTTGACAATGCCGTAAAGACATTAAAATTTCATGATCACATATTTAGTAAATTGCATGTCATGACTTTGATTAATTTTCATTTGTTCATGGTCCTAAAAATCTGTCAAAGAATCTGGCTGCTCCGAGCTCATACATGACTAATGATTATGGAAAGGTTCGGTGCAAGGAGAGACAGAGTCAAAGTTAATGGAATAAACACTTGACTAAATTGGGTATTTAATACCTCATAACGAAGAATTCAGAGTTTGGTGGAATCTTCATTCTGACAGGTGCCCACTTTAATTCCAAACTAATTCTTCTGTCCTTCATTCACCAAGGATACCCTTCCACAGTAGGGCAAAGACAATCTTCCCATTTTTCCACAGACTTCCTTGGATCCTGCAGAATTATTAACATAGAGGCCCCTTGGGGTTGTTAGATGCTCCCTCCCACCCCCGTCTTGGGGGCTTTAAATTTTTTTAAATAGATAAGTGCATTCAGCATATAGATACATTGAGAATAAACTCAAAAATTATCACCAAGGCCCTTCCTCTGCCATAATTTGTCAAATCTGCTGATAGGAAACAAATTCTATTCATAAAGATTTTATTTGGGAGGGGGGTGCTCTTGTGATTTGGTAGCAATTCAATTATAGTTTTGTGAGATAGTGAGCCCAGAGAGGGAATCCAGACTGACAAGAAATATGACAGGACAGTTACAGAGTGTTTATGCAATTAAACTTTCACTGACAATACCTGCAGAATGATGAATGCGTGGGCGGAGGCATGTGAGCGCAGGCAATGCCCCACAAGTATTGCCCATTTTTCATTATTATACAACTGTTCAGATCTTTCAAGAACAGCCTGAAGTGAGGTGGGAAAGAGAGTGCTGTTTTGCAGCATGTTAACCGAATGCTTTTTTTTTCTTCCCTCCCTCCAACGGGTCTTGATGTGCCAGGTGATAAAAGAACATCTATTTTAGAAAAAATGTTTTGAAAAGATTAAGATTTACCCTAAGCTTGACATGTATTAATTTTGGATAGCCAATGAGGATTTTATTCTTTTTTTCCCATCTACAACTTTATATCACTTCCCAAATGATAGAATAGTGCATAATTAAACTGTTGGGTTATTCATTTTATGCAAGCAGGTGCAAAGGGCACAATAAAAGTAGGATTTTACTGATGGTAGATTAAGAAAGAAAGGAGAAACTTAAAAGCCTTTTGTAGAGACCCACAAAAGCTTACAGATGAGATTAATTTGGTTGGGCAAAGTCAGTATTGTATAACTCTGTCTTCCAAGGATATAGGAAATCAGGAACGTTGCAGGATTTCAGAGCTTCTGAAAGACTGTGTGGAAATTTTCAGGTTGTTAACAACCCTCATTTGGGGTCTTTATGTGAAACTATTAGTTTTTGACATGATTTTGATTTTTTGAAACAAATATTAAATACCTGCATGTCTAAAA
This sequence comes from Glis glis, assembly GCA_004027185.1. Taxonomy (NCBI): domain Eukaryota; kingdom Metazoa; phylum Chordata; class Mammalia; order Rodentia; family Gliridae; genus Glis; species Glis glis. Next base: position 24,171 of record PVJS01000265.1, read on the forward strand.
AAAATCTTTTGAGTTAATTCATGTAGACTTCTTGTTGGCAAAATCAGCAGTGCCTGAAATAATGACCAAACTTAGAGCAGAGCAAATTCCTTCCAGAACCTGCTTGTGTGATGAATTGTGTGCAGGTGAGAGAAAACAGTTCCCGCATTGGACACAAAGGTGCAAAGGGCTGAGTGAAAACCATGTGTCTGCCCCTGATATTTATACATCTGTTTAAATTAAGGAGATTTACTTGGGGAGGGAAGTGATATTCAGCCTCAAACCATTCATTCATTGATTTTGACCTCTGGAAAGCTGCTTTTGATAATATTTTTTTGGTTTTGTTTTCTTTTGCTTAATGGTGGACTCTTTTGTTAACATTTTTATCCCTTGAGGAGAGGCTAGAAATCTCGAATTTTTACTTAGAAAACTTCAGTTGTTATTACCAACTGCCATAATTTTCCCCCCTCTATTTGGTCCAGACTCAGAGGCACAGAGCTGCATTTGTGGGCCTATCTAGACAGCTGCTTTCCTGGACTGAGTTTTTGGTTCAGCATGATCATGTGCATATTATTACACATCAGACTCACATCTAGAGACTATGTTTACATGATCCTACCAACTTGGTAAATTCAGTGAAGTAACTGGTCACTTCAATAGCAGCAAAACCTTATTTGGACTAGAAGTGAGTTGACCAAATATTTCTGTCAAAATGACCAATCCAGCCAGGCATGGTGGTGTATGCCTGTAATCCCAATACTTGGGAGACTGAGACAGGAGGATCTCAGGTTCAAGACCAGCCTCAGGACCTAGCTAGACCCTGTTTCAAAACAAAAAATAAAAAGACCTGGGGGTGTAGCTTGGAGGTAGATTGCCTCTAAATGCCCAGTACCACCAAAAAAAAAAAAAAAAATGACCAATCCCATGTAAACCATCCCATATAAACTCTAAATATGAGTTTTTGTAATCATCCCTTTTGCCAAAAAGCTATACTGTGTTACATAGAAAAACCTGATTTCATCAGATGTAGTTTTTAATATGCACTAAAATTGATAGTTAAAAATATTGTTTTCACATTACTTAGGTGTTAAAATTACATGGCGGTGTTCCTTTATTTTCAAAAACCAAACCTAATCCTGTTAATTCAAAGTGAATAACAAACAGGACTAAGACTTTTTCCCAAGTTGTTACATTTATTCAACCTGCTTGTGTTTTGTTCTTCATCATAATTATTTCCAAGTCAAATCTGCACTGATTTCCTTGCGGACCCGCGTACCTCTGACTAACTTAAAGAATTGAGCTGGGATAATTCACACAATTCCTCAGGGGTCATGTTCACTGTTTTTTTTCAAGGACATTTTTATTACAAAGCTGATGAAATTTGCATATTAATTCATTTCTTTCAATTTTTTAAGATTAAATGTTGTCAACATGTATCAGTGCAAGGCTCTGACAGAGCTGATGAAATGGGTCAGTCAAGCTTGAACATTTAGAGTAATGCAGCCATCTGCAACCCCTTCGCCCCTGGTGGAGTTCCACGCTACCACTGCAACTTGATTAAAAAAAGTTTTATTCAGTGCAGGATATTAAAACATTATCTGAGAAATGATATGTGTTGGTCTTCCCATTTACTCAGAAAGCTGATTCGACGACAAAATGGATCGAAGGAGATCCTGGCTGGCTTGGAGGTCGTGTTCCATCAGCCTCGAACTGCAGCCAAAAAAGAGCCCCCAAAAGTTTGCAACTAGGCGAAAGGAACTTGGGAGGGAACTTGAGTTTCGTGTTACCTCTCCTCTGTGACACAGTAGTCAGAAGAACTTTGTGCATTTGTATTCTAGGCAAGAAGTGAGAAGGGGGCAGCTGACAGGAGGTCACAGAGCTCCTGGGACATATTTCCCAGTGTCCTCAGAGGCAGACCTGCCCTTTATTTTACATGCAGCTAATAAACACAGGTGTTCAGTAGTTGGTTCTAAAGTCCTCACGAGGGCACTAGTATTTATATGATCATTGTTTCTGACCACACACCCAACATGATGCCACATCGCCTTATCAAAACACTTGCTTCAGCCGGGCGGGCGTGGTGCCGCACGCTTGTAATCCCAGTACTTTGGGAGGCGGAGACCGGAGGATCCCGGTTCGCGGCCAGCCTCAGCTCTCTCGCTCTCTCGCTCTCTCTCTCTCCCCCCCTGTCTCTCTCTCTCTCTACCTAGTGAGGCCCTCCGCAACTTTGTGAGACCCGGTTTCAAAATAAAGTATAAAAAAATAGGGCCGGGGGTGTAGCGCGGAGGTAGAACGTCCCTGGGTTCAATCCCCGGTACCGCAAAAAAAAAAAAAAAAAAACACTTGCCTCCACGGGACACTTGTAAACACCAAGACCACGGACGTGAGCAACCCCTCTAAGTGTCACACTGCTTTTCTGGGTGAGCCCTGATGTTCTTTCTGGATCATTTATTTCTCTGTGTCTGATTTTTGATAGAAGCCTCTTTGAGGTGCTCATGATGCCATTAACAAATCCCAAAGACCACGAAAAGAAGAAACATGCTCGGGCTGTTGGGCATGAGTAGCAAGGTACCCTCCCACCACATCACTTCTTTTAGCCATACAGCTAACGGAAGTACCTCCATCGCATGAAAAGTCACTGCCTGTCCCTTGAAGTGCTTCTGGGAAGACCTCACAGAACCACACGACCCAACTTTTTAGCTCCTCTCTCTGCTTGTAGATGGCCACCTCACAGGAGGTTCTATAGTACTTCACAGTATATATTTTTTAAGTATTTTCCTTGAATGTAGCTTATAGGTTTGTAATTATGTTCATAAACTACTCACATTCAAGAGTGATTTTTGAGGTTGCTCCCCTTTAGCAGTACATGTTTGCTGCTTAATTCCTAGTGAAAGCATTGACCAATATATGGAAAAGACCATTAGCTAGGAAAGTTTGCTTAGCAAAGTAAAAAAAAAATACACCGCCTAATATGAAGGGAACAACAGAATGAGAAAGTCGTCTCAGAAATGTTTTTATCTTGATTTTGAATTAAACTACCCAACTCATATTGGATTGAAAAATCAAAATCAGACTTCACATTGTCGAGTTGGAAAATGTCAGATATGAAATATTTAAACTGTAGAATACAGTCTTCGACTTTGGGTTATAAAACTTTAATTTTGTGAGTTGGTAGCACTCCAATAGTTCAATATTTTTAATTCTACAAATCCATGTTTATTAACTTTCAAGGTTTAAACAGTATCACGAAGTCTATTGAAACTAAATTATTCTGACTTGTGAGAGCTATAGGGTAGCAATAATTTGTTTTCAATTTCTACATAAGTGACAAAGACAAAAGAAAGAACAAATAAAAGGAATTGATTGCCACAACAATCCCTCTTTATACTTCCAAAATGACCTAAAACCCTAGCTGATCATTACAGCTAAGACTAAAGCCCACACCACTTTAACTGTGGGGTTTTCCTGCACAAGTCCAGAGGTGCTTCATGCAGGGTTACTCAGATGTCATTTAAAAATGGCTTCCATTGTGCTGATGTTGAGAAACTAATTATATTCCTCTCCCCACACAAGAAATATTGCTTTCTTTTCTCCCTTTTTTTACTTCATTTTTTTCTTTTTTTTTTTTGGTACTGGAGATTGAACCCAGGGGCATTCTACCTCTGAGCTACACCCCCAGCCCTACCTTATTTTTTATTTTGAAACAGAGTCTCTCTAAGTTGCTGAGGGTTTCACTAAGTTGCTGAGGCTGGCCTTGAACCTGTGAACCTCTTGTCTCAGCCTCCCAAGCACTAGGATTACAGGCATGCACGACTACGCCCTGCTTCTTTTCTACATATTTAGGAAATATGAACTGGTATCTTTACAGCAGTTTTGAAAGCCTTTCCCCTGATGTCAGGATTGGTTGCTAAGAGCAATGATGACTTTCCATCTCCCTCCATTTACCACCCTTTTCTTATAATTCCCCAGTGCTTCACCTATTCCTAGTGATTATTATCCAACAGATAACTGTTCATTCGTTAATTTATTCAGCATTTGTTCAAAACCTACTATGTGCTCAGTAAATGAAATCCTTTAATGAGATGGTGTGGAATCACAGAAGGTATCCTAGATGAGGAGGAGAGAAACCCACATTCCACTCCCGATTCTGTCTCTACCGGCGGGCTTGCCTTAAGCGTGTATTTAAACGCTCTGAGCCACCTTCCTCACCCACAAAATGAAACTAGTATTTACTCAGTGTTGTTGGAGCTATCAAAAGATGTAATAAATATGAAAGTACTTTTAAAAACACGAAGTGTTTTATTTAAACAGCCCAGAAGAGTAACACATTTGGTAAATCGGTGCAGCATCATTCTTTGGGGGTTATCTTGTGATTTTTATGTTTTTGTAGGTGAGCAGCGGTCTCTTGGATGTTTACACTCTAATACCATATCCATAGCAGCTGCTGTTGACTTCGGCATCTAAGTTAGATTATCCAACACGGTTTTGATGAAATTCATTCCTCCGCCTAACCTAATCTGTATGTGATTTAGTTTGCTGCCAGGGAAGGAAAGTACATTTGCTGTAAACCCAAACTCCTCATTGCTAGCAAGAAAATCCAGTATGTTTTGTTTATTGCTTTTGTTTCATATATAATGTATATGACTTCATAGTGATTTGTTCAGGGAAGAGAAGTCCAGGAGTTAGACTGGCATCTTGGATCTGCCAAACACATACTACAAAAGCATTACCTACTTTTGAGTTGCCCAAATCAACTTGAAATACCGAGTTACTCTCCTAGGGGCTATTTTCTCTGCAAATTTATGCGCTTACAGCCCATGTTTCTTTTTTAATGATTTATTCAGTGATGAGTCTTTTCTTGGCTTTAGAAAGCCATGTCTTTCTTCCACTTTTGAGTCTTCATAGCCAGCCTCTGCCTGTTCTGGGTCCAGAGTTCTCCAGCTTCATAGTGCAGGGGAATCATGCACAAAAGGGAGGATTCTCATCACTACCCCTGGATATCCAGATGCCTCCTTCTACCACTGAAACTTTTCTGAGCCATCTGTGTCATCTAAATATACCCGTTTCCCAGATCCATCAGACAACCATTCTGTTCAAATTTCAGGCCACATTTTCCCCCAGGCATCTTGGAGCCACACAGCCAGAACTTACACAGCAGATTGGATTGTCTGGGAGGTTGGATGGATGTGTCTCCTTGAGTAGGGTGATTATAGTGTAAGATGAACAGGTGTTGGAGTATTTATTCTCCAAATAAGAAAAGCTTGCCTTCATTTTTTGACATAGCACTTAATTATGAGGTTAGGGAGAAATTGGGGGCAATGTATTTATAGCACTCACAGAAATACAGGTCAGGTTTTTAATAGTTTGCTTCTTAAATAGTAAACTAACCCATTCTCCAAAAACAACCCTCTCATAATGAACCTGCAATCAGGTTCTCAAGTGGTGATGGGAAAGGAAACTGATAGCCGAGAACTATGCCTTAGAGTTGTAATTTAGCCACCAACTTGCTAAAGCTTCATAAAGAATTATGTGTATCAAAAACAATAGCCTTTTCCTCCTCCCCTCCCCCAATAATATATAGACTTTAATGTGTGGATCTATTAACAGTAGCAAGTGTGATCTGGGTGAGAGATTGTTAAACCTGTGAAAGATTTGTGTACCTAGTTCATGTGTGTGTGTGTGTGTGTTTCTGGGGAGTGAACCCAGGGGCATTCTACCCCTGAAATACACCTCCAGCTTTATCCATCTATCTACTTATTTGAGACAGTTCTCAGTAAGTTGTCGAGGCTGCCCTCGAACTTGTGATCCTACTGTCTTAGCCTCCCAAGTACTGGTGTTACAGGAGTGCACCACTGTGCCCTGCCTATAAGTAGCTCTTCAACCTAATATGGGCAGGATAATAGACGTTCTGGTTTTTCCTCCTCAATGTGTCTTTCTCTTAAATGGGTACAATTATGATAAGTGACTGAAAGAAATTTCCACTCTGAGAGAACTCTCTATACTTAATATCTAAGAAGAATGTCTTTTTTCTTCTGTGCTTTGAGTGACTGGGGACTCATACTGCAGCTCATACATCGCAGTCTGCAAAGCCCCGGGCAGGCCGTGGCAAACAGCTGAGACACAGACTCTGCCCTTGAGGAGCTGGGGTTCCCCTGCGGCACTGACTGTAGATGACACATTACACAAGTCATCACTCAGGGTACAAGCACAGGGCTAGAAAGGACAACTCTAAGGTGCCAAGAGACATAACAAAGGTGACCTCTAGAATATCCAGAAAACAGATAAATATTTAAATATTCTCCTTTTTGGTTAGAAAATAGGAAACAAAAGGAAGAATATTTTTTTGGCAATACTGGGGATTGAACCCGGGGCACTCTACCTCCAAGCTATACCCCCAGCCATATTTATTCTTTATTTTGAAACAGGGTCTCACTAAGTTGCTGAGAGCCTCACTAAGTAGCTGAGGCTGGCCACGAACCTGTGATCCTCCTGTCTCAGCTTCCCAAGTACTGGAATTACAAGCATGCAACACCACACCCGGCTAGAATATTTTTAAATTATGTGAATAAGCAATATGTGGCTTTTTCCATGACACTGGGTGATGTCCATGGTCTTTTGAAGAGGAGGTGAAGTCTCAGTCACCTCATTTATAGTAGTTTAACTGGCTTCAAGAGATAGGTCACATGAAAGCTGCTGTCTCTAGCCCTCAGAAAGCATTCATGGGACACTACAGGAGTGGCTTATGTTATGAAATAATTTTATTCTCCAAACTAGATAAATCACAATTTTAGAACTTTAATATATAAATATTTCAAATATATTTTATCTATTGAGTATATAATAAAATATTTAATATATTAAATATGTAACATATTTAATATATTAGATATATTTTTTCTCACCATGTTAAGCATATATATGCCCCTTGCTTTTCAGGTTATTCTGAATTGGTATACCCTCCCCTAAATATTAGCTTTAAAAGCACATGCCGTGATTCCCCCTTTCTCAGACAGGTTTCACAAAGGAACCTTAAACATGCTTATAGAACTTCCTATTTGAAGCAGATCCTATTCAGAAAGAACACTTACAGAGATACCGGGGATAACTTGTTTGCTTTTGCAACACTGAATAGAAATGACTTAAGAGTCAGTCAATACTAAAGTCTTAGCTAAATAAATGAAAGTACACCATTGGACTAAAATATTATGCTGCCATTAAAAAGAATAGTGGAAATACACATGTTCAAATCCAGAACAGTTTCTGAGCTATTAAGCAAAAAAGGGGGGGGGCAAGAGGCAAAACAACACACATCGGCTGCTGTCATCTGAGCACTGAGAGAAACCATCTGTCTGGACACGCACCGGCACGTGTGGGAAGCATGTCTGCAAGGATACAGAAGACACTGGGGCACAGTGGCTTCTGGGACAGACACGTGGAAATTGGGGAAGAGTCGAGAGGAAGACTGGTTTTCACTTTACTCCCCTCTGTGCTACTTGAACTTTTTTTTTAAAAAGCTAGATCTATGTGTTAACTTTTATTTTTACATTTCTCATTGTTAGAAAATATTACACATTTAAGAGCGGGAATAATCAATCATGAATTTTGAAATCAATATCAATTAAAATTAAGTAATCAAATAAAAGGGGAATCATTTCTTCAATTAGACTTTTTGCAAAGAAAACAACCCTGCTAAATTGTAAATTTGCATTTGCAATATATCCAGGATTTTTCCTAAACTGAAGTGCAAGAAAAAGAAGAGCTGCAGGGGATGGGGGAGCAACAATTTGCCCGGAATCACCAAGCAGTTAGCTCCTCCAGCCTCGTAGACAGAGAGGGCGCCCGGAACGCAGCTGCATTCATGAAAAAGGAGAAAAAGCGCATCCGAATGCAGCCCTGTGACCTCTGGCAACCAACAGTGTTCCATGTGAAATGGCTACTCCTAGAACATTCCATGCTGAAATGCTTTGCCTCGGCCAGAGTAATTAGAACTGAAATTCAGATTTAGGTTTTTTTTTTCTCTCCACCGAAGGTTTCACAGCTTATGAAGTCAGCAGAACGGGCTTATTAAATCATAGCCTAGTACCAAGTCAAAGAGATTTTTCTAAATGTGGAAGACGGGGAACACGCAGGCCCAGCCGAGCAGTCCTGTGGGTGAGGCGATGAACCCGCACACGGCACAGCTAATGACCTGTTTTAGGGGCACAGCTCATATATTCCAAATAACAGGGGGGAAAGAATTCCAAATAGCTTAACATCATTAAACCCAAAATGCTATTGGATCCTTCCTCTGTGGCATCATAAAATCCCTTCTCCAAGTGGAGAGGGGATGTGCGCACTATAAATCATGGGGAGTTTATGCCACCCCAGATGCAAACTTCACACTAACTTGTTCACTCCGGGGAAGGTTCATGGGTTTGCTTTGTTTGGGGGTTTGGCTTGGGTTTTTCTTTCTTTTTTTTTTTAAGCAATAATAGTCTTTGTAGGATGGCTGCCGTGTCAGCATTTATCTTGAAACTCATGGATATGAGTTCTGACTGGAGTCACCTTTCTGACAAGTGTTATTGCGACTGTGTTTTATATCCCTGTTCAGAATGGTTTCTAATGATAATGCTCTGTCTACCTCGCTGCTTCACACTAAATTATAGATGCCACGATGACAGGGCGACTGCATCCGAGCCCGCGGAGCCCGGCTCCCTCGGTGTGATGTCAGTGCCTCCGCCCTTCTGTGCCTGGAATTAAAAACGGGAAGCGAAGATATGCAAAACATTTGTGCTTAAAAATAATGTTCTGTCAGTTATTAAACAAGTGATATTTCATTTAATCAGCTCAAGGGATTATTTTAAATGAAAAGGCAGAGAGGATGATTTTATTAACACGTTCCTGCCCTAGAGTCCTACTGTAATAATTCTTTACCTGCCTAAATTAAAAAGTTATAATTCAGTCTGTCTACAGGAAGAAGTTCTGGGTGATTGGATTTTATTAGTTCTTTGATTTTTTTTAAGCTTCTCACAAATGGAAGTAAAGGCTGAAAAGCTTATCCCATAGCAGTGAGAGCGTTTGAGCTACTTAATAAATCACCTTTTTTCTAGATGGTGTTTGTGTCCAGGACTTACAGAGCAAGTGTGCCACCGAATATGGTAGTTTATTGAAATGCGGTCCATCTGAGCAATCCACTTATATATTTGAGCCTCCTTGCAGTTCATTCCATCACTTATTCAAACACAATGGGGAAGGGTTAGCTACTGTCCAAAATATATTTATATATTTATATATTTATATATTTATATATTTATATATTTATATTTATATATATTTATAACACACACACATACACAGATATATATATATATATATATATATATATTATTTGTCAATTACATATAAAGCACTATCTTGGATCTGAGGAAGAAGAGACACAGAAATGAACCTAGTTACATTTCTGGCCGTAATGGATGGTACAGTCAATAGGAGAAGCACCATCTGAATGAAGGATACATCAGACTGGGAAACAAAGAGCAGAGGAGAGGGGACTTGAAGTCACCAAGTAGAGGGTTCCAGTGCCCACTCTGGCCCAGTGCAAGGAAGCATCATCCCCTGACACCTCTCATGAACAGTGCTACAGAGCTTACCAAGTATTTTCAGATACATGATCATTTTCTTTGAGCACTGAAAAAATCCTGTGAGGTTAGATATGTTCCTGATATAATTTTTATGTTACAAATGAGAAAATGACAAACACAGAAATAATTTTTGCTTGATTATTGATTTCATCATTGAAACCTGAACATCAAATTCTGTCCCCATTAAAGCATAGGTGTTAACCGTGGGTCTGTTTGGTCATCCCATGGCAAAAGGAACACGGTATCCAAAACTGTGTGTGGACAGTGGTCCTCATTCTTGGGAAAAGGTTGTCACAATTGCTCCAAGTAGACCCTGACTCCAAAAGAGAGTAAGAATTACTGTTTTTAAGAATCCTTCATCGGTCTTTAAATCTTTGGCTGTTCATTGGCATCACTAATTTGTTTTACTTTTTTTCTAGAGAACAGGGGAAATTTCATGAGTTTCAGTTTGAATGGTCTCTAGACACAGCTCCACTCCCCACCACCTTTTGTCTTACTGATTTCTGCAACGAGGGTGTGGTTGGCAGCTCCTTAAAGGCCTATTCCTTCCTTCCCTCCTTCCCTCCCTTCCTTCCTTCCTTTCTTCCTTCCTTCCTTCCTTCCTTCCTTCCTTCCTTCCTTCCTTCCCTCATTTAACAACCATCTGTTGAGTACCTACAGTGCTCTCGCTGAGTCAGTCTCTCCCCATGAGGTTCAATTTGTGATTAGTTTATTAACTCATGTGTTCATTCAAGCCAAATTCTGTGTGCAAAGATCTCTACCAGATGCTTTAAAGGATACAAAGATGAATAATAAATGGGACCTACCCTCAAGTATCTTACAACCTAGTAAAAGAAGGACATGGGGAAAAAGTATGTAGAAACTAAGACTAAATTAAAGTGTTGTCATAGGGAAAATGTAGATTATCAAACTTCTAGAGGAGATGCAAAATGAACACAAGAGAACTTTGGAAGAGTGCTTGAAAAGCGTATTTTCAGTTCCTTTCAGAAGTAGCTCCCTAGAGAGTTCATTCTCATACAATTTCAAATTCTCTTCAGACATGTAAATAGTATTGGTCATCTAGTTCTTGCTCCCACCCAGTATCGATAGTTATCCCTATTCCTTGGACAGAATTATTTTGGCTATGGAAGGAGGGAATTCAGCCAAGAATACAATTGGTGGGAGAGTGCTTTTCTATTGCATTTGGAACATGCTCCTATCATTTCCACTCATTTTCAGTACTTGTGATACAACTCTCCAGTTGGAAAGGACTCAAAACCAATTTCAGTGCAGATGCAAATAATCCTAACAAATTATTCTATAAATACACCACAAATAGCAATACTTTGTGAGGTTAATAGCTCTTACTTATCAAATAAGGAAACTGAAAAACAGAAGTTGGGTCCATGTGAGGAAAGTAAAATTGATTCTGAATCCAGAGATCTGTTTGGTTCTTCAGGTCAACATAACTATCCTACATGTAACTTAGAAGAATACTAATATTCAATGGATTGGCTCATGAGCCACAGAAATTCCTTTCTTTTTAGAAGTAGTTCACCATTGGCCAGCTCCTGTTCTAAATGTGTGTAAAAGAAAGGTGAGGGAGGATGGTTGGTAGGACAAGGAGATAAAGACCTTATCTTAACCATCACTCCGCAGAGGGAGAGGAGAGCTAGCTCAATGACAGGGAACCTGACCATGTTGCAATAGCTCACAAATCAGTATTGAGGAAGCCAGGGGTGGGAGTCTTTGTACCTTATCTTCCTTGAAATTAGGACATAGGTTGGTAATTCTAGGTATAAAGGATCAGTCCAGCAATTTCTACTCAAACTGGAAGATGTAAGTGACATTATATGGCCTCATGTATATCAACCTTTCTGGCTCAATTAGGACTTTAAGTTTAGTTATACTTAAAAAATGAAATATAAACTCTGTCCTGAGTTGACTTATTTTCTTTGGAAATTACTCTAGGTAGAGGGGAGCGGGGAACAGGATTAGGGTAAAATTCCTATACTATTTAATATAGAAATTGCAAAAATTATAACCAAAACATATGTTCTAGTAAGTAGTGTTATGACATTAAAAAATTCTCCTAGCCTTAATTCTTCCAGGATCAGCGAGGTCTTTGTTTCTAGGTTGGGTAATTATAATGGTTAAAAATCCACAACTAGCCAGGCATGGTGTCGCACACCTGTAATTCCAGTTCTTGGGAGGCTGAGATAGGAGGATCGCAGGTTCAAGGACAATCTCAGCAAGTAGTGAGACTCTCATCAACCTAGCAAGCCCCTGTTTCCAAATAAAAATAAAACAGGGCTGTGGGTGTAGCTCAGAGGTAGAATGCCCCTGGGTTCAGTCCCCAGTGCCACACAAAAAATAAATAAATAAATAAATAAATAAATAAATAAATAAAATCCACAACTACCATGAATAGGCGGCAGTGATACATAATAATAAACTTAACAACAGCAATAATAATAACAGCAAATAGAGCTTCCTATGCCAGGCACTGTACATTATCATCTCATTTAACTGTCACCAAACCCTTTGAGGTAGGAGTTATTATTAACCCCATTTTACAGGTGAGTAAAAACACTCAGAAAGGCAAAGTAATTTGTCTCAAGGTCCCACGCCAATAAGCAGCGGGGTGCCAGGATTTAACTCCAGGAATCTGACCCCAGAGTCCATGTTCCCTTTTGCTACTCTGTAGCAAGGTAGGGTCCCTAAAATCAGATCCACCTGACTTTGAATCTTGTCTCAGAGCTGGGTAACCTTGGGCAAGTTATTTTATTTTCCAGCCTCATCATCTATAAAATTGACATAATAGTACTCACTTCAAAGGATTGTGTGTGGATAAAAGAAAACTCTGTAAAAAACACAAAGTAAACCCCCATTTTATGGTCCGTTACCTCACACATAAATGTTCAATGAAATCTAGGAAAATTTTGGGAAAAAAGAATGGAGACCTGAAATAACAAACTGATTGGAGTGAGAAATTAGATGGCTAATACAAATTATGAAAGTATGTAGGCATATAAATTGTAATGGGTATACATATCATTTTTATCTCTGTAGATTACTTCATTTAATTTTTGAGTTCTTATACCAACTATTAATGGAATTTTAGTTAAAATGAATTGTTTGTAGGGGCTGGAGATGTAGCTTAGTGGTAGAGCACTTGTCTAGATGCATGAGGCCTGGGTTCAATCTCTAGCTCCTCTTCAATAAATTGTTTATTAAATATGAATTTGAAAGCTTATCATGCTATTGACCGAATGGATCACTCTCAGAACTTGGAAATTGGCAGTACAGCTGTGGTTCTAGTTAAGACATTATTTTACTTCTCTACTACATTACAATGGATCGGATGGTTTTTTTAAAAAAGTCAAAAATAAAAATAAAAATAGTTCATGCATAAAGCATGACGCCCTGAAGCATATTAGATCTGTTTATCTCTTTGTTTAAAATGAATGCTACCTGGTATAGTTTACATAACATGGCAGGGATCAGCTTGATAAGTGTTTATCTCACCTGGGGAACACGGCGGCTCATTTCCTCAACACCTTTACACATGACTAGCTTGCCAGCAAGTATAATAGCAAACAAAGTTTTAATAGGTCAAGAGCAGAGGAACTGCTCGCATTAACAGGAGGGAGAGTGGGCTTGATGTGTGCCAAGGCTAATAACTGGCACTTGCAGCGTGCATGTTTGAATGCTGCTTAATGGGGGGTTTAGAAGGAAAGGCTTTTCCAGACGCCTGACGTAACTTCGAAGCGGTGGGTAGAAGGAAGAGGGAACGTGGAGTGGCACCGTCGCGCCTCCGCACTGGAAAATGCAGGTGCCCTTTAAGGCAGGTGGCTCATAAACCATCCCTCCTTCACTTGTCTGCTTTAGCAACTCACAATTAGCCCCGTTATTAGGCTAAGGATTTACTGCATCTCTTCCACTTTCTTTAAAGCTGTCTGGACCAGGAGAGGCTCTCATTTTTATTTGCTTGTTGTCTAAGTGAAGCCGCTACTTAGAGACTGTTCCTGTCATAGCACATCAGTTTTGCTGAAAGCTGCAACAAGACAGATAAACATATGATCTATTTTAGAACGTACGTGTGTGTGCGCGCACACACACACTCCCACGCCTACCAGAATGGGAAAAACGGAAGTATCTTTCTTTTCTTTTTCCTTCTCCTTCCTTCCTACTCTTCCTCCCTTCATTTCTTTAGGCAATATGATCATCAATGAAGTTAGTAGCATCTACAGAATTCACAGGTCCCCTGCCCACCCCCTAGAAGCACACTATAATAAATGTCAATAAAGTTTAGGGAGCATTAGAATGAATAGCTGTGTTGCTAACCCTGGCTTTGGCAGCCTATAAATGGCAGAGTATGTTCAATATTGTATTTATCCTTTCCACATTACCAAGAGGGAGGCAAATCCTGCTACTGTATTTAAACAGAAGAATAGACAGACTTTCTTTTGTTGCAAAAATCTGTGTCTTTTGTGGGCACGCTATAATTGAAACCTCTTTAATAATACAGGGGGTAGAGAAGCTGCGCAGAAAAGAAATTGGAAGTTCATGCAGAATGTTCCTTAGACACTACCCACTGTAGCAAATAGAAAACTTTGTCAATATGTATCCAGGCTCCTGAGGGATACAGACCAGTAACTGAATCATAGGTAAATAGATAGATTAGATATGGCGGTGGCGGGAAATACAGGCTGAAAAACAAATCCACAAGAACAATTTTACAGGGCTTGCCTTCTATTTTCATAAGGAAACTAAGCCAAATAATCTGACAAGGGCAGAAATCAAATCATCTGTCAAGTTCCTCTACCTTTCATTTATCACACAGTTTAATACCGTAATGAAAAATAGCAAATGAAAAATGGAGTGAATGGCCAATGAAAATGCATTCTCTGAGGACATGGCGACGTGTTATTAGCCTAAATCCTCCACCCCTGCACACGCGGGACCGGCCGGGGAGGCCCTGTGGCCACACAATCCTTTTCATTCAAGTATAACAAATCCCAGGATGACATTAACATGGTGGCCGGGAGAGCCCCCAGTACATAAAAGCTTGCCTCGCCTTTCTTTCCTCTCAGGCTCCTACATTTCTTTATCCCTTCTTTACATCAAAATATGAGCTGGTAGGGGGTTGTTATATGTAAGCAGAGGCCCAATAATTCCATACTCAGCAAAGAAATCGAGTGGTGGAGAGGGAGGATGGAACTCTCGTTTATTGGGTGTGCGCTACAGGCCAAAGACTGATCTTTATCATAACCATGTAAGGTGTGAACCCCATTTTCATGCTTCAGGAAACTGAAACAATAATTAATCTGTCCAGCCCCCACAGGTTGTGGACTCAGACCTTCTTGACATCAACCCCCAACTCTTCCCCAGACTTCTCACTATTTTCCATAATCCAAGGAGATCAAAATGCCCTATACAGTGGACACCAGGGCACCTGATGCAAGTAAAAAGAATAAAAAGGAACTCGATGGGTGGCATTAAATATATAATCTCAATAATAATAGCTAGTAGTCACCGAGTGTTTCCTATGTGCTATGTGCCCCTGGGGATTGAACCCAGGGGCATTCTACCCCTAAGCTATACCCCCAGCCCAATTTTATTTTATTTTTTATTTTGAAATATGGTCTCACTAAGTTGCTGAGGCTTGCCTCCAACCTGTGATCCTCCTATCTCAGCCTCCAAAGTACTGGGATTACAGGCATGTATCACCATGCCCAGCTGTGCTATGCATTTATAAAGCCCAACATGAACTTGTACAATCCTCACGGTAACCATAGAAGTAGGCACCATTGTTAATCACAATTCTAGATGGTGGACCTATGCTCAGACAAAGTCAAGGAATTAGCCCAAGGTTACACAGCTAGCACCTGGTAAAGCTAGGTGTCAACCCCACACTGATGGCTCCAGAGCCGTCCCCTGGGCTACTCCCTCTCTCTGCCTCTTAAGCCAAAAAACCAGGAGGACAGCCAGAATGTGCCTGTGGCAAAGAGGCTATGATGGCATCCTCTTGGTTTAGAAAGCCAAAAAAGGGCTTTTTTTTTTTTTTGCAGTACTGGGGATTGAACCCAGGGGCGTTCTACCTCTGCGCTACATCCCCGGCCCTATTTTTTATACTTTATTTTGAAACCGGGTCTCACGAAGTTGCGGAGGGCCTCACTAAGTAGCTGAGGCTGGCCGCGAACCCAGATCCTCCAGTCTCAGCCTCCCAAGTACTGGGATTACAAGCGTGTGCCACTACACCCAGCTAAAAAAGGGGGGGACTATTTTTAAGAAAATAGTTTTAGAAACAGCAATGAAAGAGCTTCATTTAAATAATACCACCCACTAAAATAAAAATGCTATTTATCCTCAATCCTCCTGTCCAAACAGTGCTAAGCTTGAAGAAGAGATAACATTTATTTTACGCACTTGGTACAGTCTAGCAGATTGTGGGTACTCAAATCACTCTCCTGCTCCTAAGCCAAGATGATTAATAAGGCAGAATATATTTATTTCTAAGGAGCAGAGGAGTTGATTCTGATTTAGACAGTATGTGCTGTTGAGCCGCAAAACAAAATTGACCTCCGCATAATTAGGTTGGACACTGGCGGAGTGAGGACTTGAACACAAATAGTTTTATTTTGACAAGCAGAATTCAAGAGCGGCTGGTCTCTTTCTTTTTCCTTTTTTTCCCCCTCAAAAGAAGAATGATGATTATTTAATATTTGTTGAGTGCCAACAGTATACTCAGCGCTGCACAAGACCCAGGAACGGGATGTTAGAAACTGCCTGGAGGGAAACGTTAGCAAATTAAAATCCATAGAATCAGCGTGAAGGCAGCCGAGGAATACCTGATGAGAGGAAGCATCCCTTCCCTTTCCCAGAACAACAACAAAAAAGGAAGCGATAAGAAGAGAAATAAAAACCTGTATAGTTCAGATCGCAGGAATGCAGCCGGGTGGAAAAGTACGCCTTAAAAGACAGGGCCCCCGCCCGAGTGGAGCTAATAGAAAGGAACATAAACTTCAGCAGGCAAGATGGAGAGCAGGAGAAAGAAGAATAAATCCAAAGAACAAAGACATCAAGGCAAAGATTAGTCTTTCCTCCAGTCTTTCCAGAGAAGGGGGCCTGCAGGAAAGGCAGCCGTGGGTCAGGGTGCCGGGAGCAGCTTACGGGATCCACGGAGCCAAGCTAAAGTGTGGCTTTGCCTGTATGTGTGGCACAGGGCACCGCGAGTAAATACCCAGCGGAGAGTGGCTTGAGAGAAGCGCACTTTAGGTGGTGGAGGTGAAGCTGTGTCCTGAAGATGGGGACATCAAAGAAAGGTACAGGAAAAAGACATCGCGTTATCTCAGCAGGGGCTAGTGGCCCTCACTTGGCAAGTTCTGGACTGGCAAGGCAAGGGAAGGAGAGAAAAGGTAGAGAAGAAGAAAGCCACAAAAACCACCATTCACCTGGGCTCAGAGCAGCCAGCTGAGGCAAGTCCGGGAGATGCCTCATCCTGGGACCATGTGCCCAGGACTGCCCTCTCACTGAGCAAGCTGGCATTCAGGGAAGAACCCTGCCATGGTGCGATCAGAACAAATTGGAGACGACTTGGAAGCTATGGAGTCCTTTGAAGAAGTCCCTAAAACCACGGATAAAAGAGAGAACCGGTAGGTGTGGTGCATTTTGACTTTCAAAGGACTTTAGGTAAGAGAAGAAGAAAAGCTAATCATTCTTGCAAGAGGCTATTAAGCAAAAGTGGTAACCATGGGGCAAGTGTTAAAATTCCGTTACATCTTAAAACCTAGTTAAGAGATGGAAAGCAATGGGGAGGAATAAAGGGCCACTTCTTTCTGTAGAAAGAGGCTAATTGTGGGGAGCCCAGGGGAGACACCGATACCAGCTTTATTCAGAGGCTTAATAATGACCTAGAAGAGGAAGATGAAAAGCAAGACGGCAAAACTTATTGATCAGAAAGAATTATTGAAGGGTGTTTGAGTCATGGAAGAGTCTGGGAGAGTCTAGAAAACACAGACACATGGTAGGGGGAGAAAATAAAGGGAAATTAAAAATAACCCAGCAAGTAAAAATTTGGCCAAAGCAGGCAGAGGTCAGGGAACCCACCTTGGTCAGATGGACGCTCCCGGGTCATCTGAAGGTCTTCCTGCGGTGTGTGGTATTCTGGGCGCTGATGGCCTGAGTATGGTCCTTCTGTATGATTAACTGACACTAGGTTTTGGTTATTGTGGAGAGAAGTTTATCATTTGCTACTAGGAGACCTAAGCCCCTCAGTACTTTCTTTTCTCTAGTTGCAAGGAAAGGACACTAAAATTTGCCTCCTTAAGCCTGGTGTGGTAGCATACACTGGTAATCCCAGTACTTAGGAGGCTGAGACAGGAGTATCGCAGGTTCAAGGCCAGTGAGTAGGGTGCTAACTTAGTGAGCCCCTGTTTCAAAATAAAAAGGGTTTGGGGTGTGCCTCAGAGGTAGAGCACCCCTGGGTTCAATCCCCAGTACCACAATAAATAAATAAATAAATAAATAAATAAATAAATAAAGCCAGCCGGCCAGCCAGCCTCATTTGTAGACATACTTAGGGCTTGGGTCTATTACTTATTGAAAGTTCCAAGTGAGGTGGTGTAACCCCCATATATTGATGGACCGAATTCACGGACAATTCTCCAAGGCTCCGGTGACTGGTGTACTCCTTTCTTCCACCTGCCGAAGGCACATGACTGAAGCTCATTTCTGTTCACAAAAATAGCTGCTTTATTTCTACAGATGGCACCAAAGCGAGCCCCACGTGTGTCAGTCAGTCATTGTCCCTTGGAGAAAGGTAGGTGATCATGAATAGGAAGTTAATAAGCTTCTTATAAGATAAATTCTAGCTATTTCAAATTTAAAGGAAATGCCATCCCACCCCAAAGCCCAGTGAATAATATCGCAGGATGCCAGCAGAGGCAGAAGTGAATTCATACTCTCTGCTACTTCCCGCCCCCACACTCTTCCTTCCCTGGCCATCTGGAGAACAGAGCCCACCTGCTGAATAAATAACTCTGGAGGCAAGAGTTTAGGTAGACTGTGTGGCAGGACTGGATGATGGCAGAGAGTAAATACCACAGAAGTAAAGGTAAGAGAGGTGGACTTTATGAGTAGCATTTGCTAAGGTCTTTCCTTTTAGGAAGTGTCCTCATAGCTGGCCATGGTGGCCCAGACCTATAATCCCAGGGACTCAGAGGTGAAGGCAAGAGGATCGCAAGGGTTGGGGAAGCCAAGTCTGATGGCACATGCCTATAATCCCAGTACTCGGGAGGCTGAGACAGGAGGATCGCAGGTTCACAGCCAGCCTTAGCAACCTAGTGAAACCCTGCTTCAAAACAAACAAACTAAAAAAGGGCAAGGGATGTAACTTGGAGGTAGAAAGCCCTGGTTTCAATCCCAGTACCACAAAAAAGAAGGACTGGGGATGTAGCTCAGTGGTAGAACACCCTAGGTTTAGCACACACACAAAAAGGGCTTTCACATGCATTATTTTGTTTGATTCTCACAAGGCCCCTGGTGTGGGAATCCACATACCACCATTTTACAGAAAAGAAAACTGAGGCCCAGAAAGGTTCACCACTAGCTTATGAAGAGCAGAGCTGAATTCCAATGTGGCTGTTCTAACTACAGACCCATCCTCTTTCCACATCACCAAATAAAAGGAGAAAGAAAATAAGCCCGCCTTGGCTCAGGACTTAAATCTCCTCCACGCATATGGGATGGTTGATATTTATTGCGCCTGGGATTTTTGCACACACCACCTCTGCCCTCCCACCCACCATACACACCCCACCAGGAGTGCATTGCAGGCAAATGGAGGTGGTGACTGTGACACTCACACTTGTGTTAGCAGGAGCAAACCACTAGAGAGGTGTGTTTACACATTCCACATCACCTCGAGGAAGTCTGGGGAGACTCTGATTTCTATTTGCACTCATCTCATGTTAGTGATTTTCATATTACATTAGCAAATTTAATCTCTGCTAATGTGATAGCAAGTTACTAACACAATGAGATTTGATTTAACAACTTTCAGACTTTGGTAGCAAAGGCAAAATCTGCGAGCAGAACACCAATTCCAATCTATAGTTAAGAAATAAACCAGAATACAGAAGCCTTAGCAGTTCCCCTATTTCAGATCTAGAATCTAGCCAAGGTAGAGAGTTCAAATCCAAGAGATTTCTGAATGGAGGGGAACAGCTTAAGGGAACCACTGTTAGATTTGAGATCTTAGGTTATCCCGAGTTAATAGAGAACCACCTAGCTTCTTATTCACCAGACTTACAAGAACCTCAGGAAAGTTTGGGTGTTGAAATCACCAAAATAATTGTCACATCTCACTTTATCAAACCAAGCCAGTGTTCTTCTCCAGTAAGCCCTTCATCTACATGGCTGAACAACAGGAAACCAGTGACTTGGTCTTTCCGGGTGCCCCACTCCTGCCCACTGTCTGCTGTAAGGGCCAAGTGAGGAGACTCATTCACACCACCGGCCTCCAAAGGAAGCCAGAGGAGGCGCTCCCGAGCATGGGCTTGGCCTCAGAGTATGGCACTGTTGACCGAGTGTCTCTAGGAAATTCAGAGGGACTAACTCTAGCACTAATTTTTATTTCATCTAGGCTTCTGTAATACCAACTGGAGATGTTTTAGGGTCACTGTGATAAGCTGAAGAAAGTTAAAAATATTTTGCAATCAAAACTACCTTTTCATATGTATATAAACCGGTTGAGGTAGCGCAGGCCTGTAATCCCAGTACTTGGGAGGCTGAGACAGGAGGATTACAGGTTCAAGGCCAGTCTAAGCAATTTAGTGAGACCCTGTTTCAAAATAAAAAATTAAAAGGGCTGGGGGTGTAGTTTGGAAGTAGAATGCCCCTGGGTTCAATCCCCAGTACAAAAAAAGGAAAGGAAAGGAAATAACTCATCAGGTGATCAGCTATCCCCAATCCAGAAATGCATTTAAGGTTCTCAGGTCATAACCCAATCTTATCCTAGACACAGAACTTCTGGAGCACCTGCTTTAACAGTTCTGCTGGGAGCAAGCACATGTTTCAAACTCACTCACCTTCATGACCGAAACCCCTTTCTATTATTATTTTTCTTTTAACCAGACGAGGATTTATTGCTGTAATATATACGTGCATGCACTGTATAATAAAACTTCCCTGATTACCTTATAACTGCACATTAAAAATTTACTAAGATAAAATTAATGTGATTTTAATAATATTGTTTTAATATACAGAATGTCAGGTGATAGGGAGAAAACTCTTTGGGATTCAGCACGCGGCGCCTCCTTTGCAGCCCCTTCATAACAATAGCTGCACTGGCAGATGAGCGGTGACTGTTAACATTTCTGATGTGCCATCCCAGGGGAAATGGTTGAAGTTGGGGCCTTTTAATATGTGACCGGACAATGCTTTTGAGACCATAACATAGCGAACTTCCCTGCATGACAGAGGGACTGGGCCAAATAAACGTATATAGAATGTTGTTTCCTGTATGCTCTTCCGTGAGATTCAGGCAGAGAACATAACTTCAAAGAATCTTTTGATGGAGAAAAATGTTTTCATTCTCCCGTTTTATGATAGTGCTGCAGGATACTTACCGTTGATTTACTATAATGACGGGACCCGGATTCTGTCCCAAAGGAAAAGAAATTCTACTTTTCTCCTGCCACTTACCCACCATATTTATTATTCCAGGCCAGTGGTGTGGACAGGCAAGGGATGGGTTAAAGGGAAAGATAGTCAGAACCCAACAAGTAGAAATCCTTAGATTCCCACCAGGGTTGCTCACACCAGTCCTGTGACCCAGGGCAGGAACATTCCCATGGTCAGGTGCCTGCTCTAAAGCCCCAGTAAAGAAAGCAGACCTCCCAGCTCTGCACGGCTGCTTAGGGGATCTGAGGGGCCAGGGAGAAGTAACAGTCTGGCTTCCACCCTGTTGGGCAAAGACTTAGCCAAAGGAAGTGCCAGGACACTGTGCTGACCCACTTTGAGCCCTTCCTCTTCATTTGTTCCCAGGCAGAAGAGATACAAAAGCATCGCTATGGCATGGGGGAGAGTTGGAGAAGCATTCTGGAAATTGACATGCAAATAAGCACTCCAAGTACTCTACTTTGTTCTAAAAATTCCCATCATTGAGAGCTGTAAAAACACCAATCAGAAGAGGGACAGAGATGGGAAGGACCTGGTGGCTTTGCAGCCAGAGTCTCCCCCTTTGAGGGATTGTTTCTGTGCCATGTCCCAGGCCGAGCTGGCACAGGTAAAACTAAGCATGACCCCCACCAAATGATGGAAGCCAACAGGTTTAGATGTAACTAATCTGTATTCGGATGTAACACCATGCATCTGAGTGGCGGCATCTGTGCATGATCCTAGCTGCCCACAAAGGTAATCAGATGCAAACAGGCTTCATAACCTGGGTGCATGAAGAGAAGCCAAGTATTTCAAGTATGACGAAAGTGACCACCTCCACAAAGCTGACTCTTGTGCTCCAAGCAGCTGTACAAGTCTCAGACACTGAAGTTCTAGACAAAGGCCTTAAGACAAAATCCCGGTCTTGGTGACTTGTTTATGTTTCTTCAGTCACCACTGCCTATGATAATCTAGATGTCAAGCTCCCACCCACAGATCCTACAGCATACTATATACAGTGCTAAATGGAGTCAAATACCACCCAGGAAAGTGGAGTTGCTGACTGGTTAATGGCCTGCCCCAGGCTGCAGGATGTCTCTTTGATTTAATTTATGATACACACTAGATCCTGAGAAAACAGGTTCTTTCTTACCATGGGGGCAGTGCAGGTCCTGTGTAAAAAGAGGTGTAACAAATGGGGGGTTGTTAAAGTTAAGTGCTCTGAAAGCTGGGCCCTTGATTAGGAAACTACTAGATTCATTCTCATTACAAACCTGCTTCTCAGCTAGGCGCAGTGGCACATACCTGTAATCCCAGTGCTTGGCAGGCTAAAACAGGAGGATTGCAGATTCAAGGCCAGCATGCAGTAACTTAGTGAGACCCTGTTTCAAAATAAAAAATAAAAAGGGTTGGGGGTGTAGCTCAGAGGTAAAGCATCCCTGGGTTCAATTCCTAGGACCATACATACACACCAGAAAAAAAAAAAAACCTGCTTCTCTTTATACTGTGGGTCCCTCTCATCTCCTCAACAGGAGGGACATTCCCTAGTCATGTCATGGTCACTTTCCCTGACCATCTTTTACCCGTCGCAGTCATCCCAAGCCCATCCTTCCTGAAGACGATCAGCCTTCTTCCTCTCTCCCTGGAACCATTCTTCCTCAGGAAAGCTGAGCCACACACTTGAAGCTCTGAGTTATTTCAGGTTTTGTCATCTTCTCTCTGCCAAGGGAGATTAATTCAATTCTGTAATCAGTTCAAATGACTAGAAAGAAAGTTGTCATCTCACATATTAAGTCCAGAGAAAAAACAACCCCAAGGCTGGTTAATTCAGTGGCCCAATAAGATCATCAAAACCCGGGTCCTTTCTACCTTTCTGCTTTTGCCCCTCAGCACAGGAGTCTCATCCCCAGCCCTCCTCGTCCCTGACATTCTTAGCAGCAGCCATGGGCTCCCAGCAATGGCCAGCTGCAGAGAAGGAATCTTTGCTATTTTTTTCTTTTTGATCTCCTTTTTAGGTTTGGGGGCTTCTCCCAAAAGCCCTATCTAACAGGCTTCCCCTAACACCTCCCAGTTGAACCACATCACTGCCCCTGAGGGCACCCTCTGAGGCTTTGTGACACCTCTCCTTCTCCCACACCCCACAGTCAGCAGGTGCTGCCAGCAGTTCCTTCAAAATACACCCTGACTTGACCAGCTCTCACCTCGGACCGGGACAGAAGTTTCCTTAATTGAGTTCCTGTCCTCTCTCCTTTTTCCTTGAATCTCAGCAGAGAACCAGATAGTGCCTGGGCACTACTAGAAACTCCCGCATGGCTTTTGCCATCATATTCAGGATAAAATCTGCAGTTCTTCAAGCTTGAATCTGTGACCTGCCCATACCATCCATCCCAGCCTGTCTCTGGCTTCATCTCCATCAGTCTCCCTCCCAAATTCACCCTCACCTCCCTGGCCTCCTTGCTGAGGATCCTGCTTCTACACCTTTGTATAGCTGTTCCTTCTTCCTGGAACTGTTGTACCAGGACCCAAAAATGGTCACTACCTTGCTGCTCCAAGTCTGCAAACAGACTCTGCCTTCTCCAGGAGCTCTTTCCTGGCCACGCTATTTAAAATGGTGACTCTCTCCTGAGATATTCCCCATGTTCATCCTCTGTCTTATTTTTCTCTTTGATACCATCTAGCATACTATATGATGTATTTATCTTTTTTTAACCTCCTAATGGAATATAAGGTAGATTAGGGAAAGATTTTCTTCTCCCTTGTCCTACCCTCTCACTCTAACATGAAAACCCACAACAGTAACTGACACCTGTAGAAATTCATTATATACTTGCTGAATGAATCAATTTTGAAACCAGTTGTGGGCAACTAGACCCATGATGGCTTTGACCAAGCATGCTTCATACTG
This sequence comes from Glis glis, assembly GCA_004027185.1. Lineage (NCBI taxonomy): Eukaryota > Metazoa > Chordata > Mammalia > Rodentia > Gliridae > Glis > Glis glis. Next base: position 48,321 of record PVJS01000265.1, read on the forward strand.
GGCTATGATGGCTTCAATCAATGAGAAGCTCAGCTGGTAAGAATGTAGCTGGGCAGAGAAAGGTTGGTACTTGAGAAAGATAAATGCCTAGGAGAAATTGGGGGTTTGTTTTTGGTTTTGTTTTTTGTTTAGGGAAATAAAGAAGGGCTTGGGGGCAATCAGTCAACCATGCTAACTACATATTCTTATTGTTTTTTAAAGCAAGAGAGATCATTATCAAACTTACCCTGAGCCATGAAAAATACCTTATTTCATTGGTTCTATTTTTTCGCCACATTTTGCCAACACTGACTTTGGGGCACATCTTACAGTCTGTGCCATATTATGATTCTGTATTTGTTTTCTTTCTTCATGCTTCACTAAAGGGTAAGGCATTTTAAAATGGATGGTGCCTCAGACTCAGTCAAATCCCATAGTATCACTTGAAGCATGGTATGCTTGTGCAATACAAGACAATGCTAGGGAAGAAAGAGTAGTGTCTTCATCGTCCATGGACACATAGCTGGATGCCACTAAAAAAGCCAGTTTGAAATCGCTTAAGATTCCCAGGAAAACTTGCATGCTCTTTTTCTCTCAGCTTCATATTGGGAAGCTTTGATTTAAGATAATGTCTGAACAGAGCAGCTTTGTTCGGCAGTGTCATCTGACCCAGATTGTATGTTTTTATAGCCTGAGCCAATTAGTTAAAGTGACTTTGACTATAATAGGGACCTGAGACATTCCTCAATATTATTGCATTAGTCACCCTGGACCCGTTTCCGACTTTTGTTTGTAATCTGGCTTTGAGGGTGCCTTCCTTCCTCGTCCTGATATTTAAATGATTTGTTGCTGTCCTATAAAATAATGACCTCTGAGTCCTAGAAAGTCAAGTGATCTGATTTTCTTTATTTCAATGAGTCCTTGGCACTGGGTGGAACAGTGTGAATCACCTTTACTGCTCTGATTACTAATCAAGCTTTGTTCGAATTTTTTAAATCTGTCTTAGTCAAGGGTAGGGCTCCCAACTCTGTCCTTGGGGAATGGGGTAAACCTGGGTAAGTCCTTTATCTCCCTGCTTTCCTTTTTCTTGCCTGCCCATGGGTAGATTGTTTTTAAATCAACTAGCTCTGTTTAAGTCTGTGCTGCAACTGGCTGTGGGGCAATAGGGCCAGTTTCCATGTAGCTTGATCTTGGGCTCTATCCCAAGGCTTCACTGGGCTAGGGCCAGAACTCACTAAATGCACTAATTTATCTACAAAATAGAGCTAGATAAGTTGTAACCATAAACTCCTTGAGGGCAAGACTACCTCGTTGATCTTTTTTTTAGATATACTTCTATTGGCACATTGTAATCACACATCATAATGAAATTCAAAGAGATGGATGTACATGCACACAGCACTTGGTGAGCTTCTTCGTAACCCATCGTTACACCTACACTCCTTGAGAATGGGAAAGGTCTGTATAGAATTCATTTCTGTAATCCCAATGCCCAGCAGAGTGTAAGGACCTCATGTTTGTTAAATGAACAGATAAATAATTGGAATGTGATGCTTCAGGGGCTCTTCCTCTTAGCCTTGATGGAAACCATAGTTTTCTATTCCTTCCACATTTTCTTGTCTTACTCATCCCTATGTTTTTCTTGTTTCTTCTTTAATACTTTCACTTCTGCATTTATTTTCTCTTCCCTTTTTTTTTTTTCTCATTGGTACTATGTCATGTTTCATTAGTCTAAGTCCTAGTCTCTTTTTGTGTGTGTGTATACATACATAAAAGTTAACATTTGGGCCATTTTTAAGCATACAGTTCAGTAGCATTAAATACATTCAACTTATTAAATACATTCAACTATCACCATCATCCATCTCCAGAACGTTTCCATTGTTTTAAACTGAAACTCAGTACTCATTAAACAGTAACTTCCCATCTTCCTCTCTCCTAAGCCCCTGATAGCTCTACTCTACTGTCTGTCCCTATGAATTTGCCTATGATAGGTACCTCATCTAAAGTGGAATCGTAGTATTATTTGTACTTTAGAACTTTCCCTTGGTCCTTCTTCCCCTTCTTTTACTTTACTTTTCCTTTTCATTGCTGCTGTTCCTCATAGCTATGCTCCACTGGGCAATGTCCTATTTTCTTTATCCTTCTTTGCCTCCCGAGTTGTCATCTACTGTATAGACCTTGTTTATATTTTCTTATATCCATATATAATTTTTAGATTTTTTAAATTTATTCTTTTTAAAACATATTCCGTTATATTTAGATGTGTTACAAAATACTTAATGGAAGAAATAGAACTCTTGGACATGTTTTGAAAGCAGGTGTCTGGAAGGGTCAACTCATAAAATGGCAGCACTTGAAGAAGGCACTGGAGAAGAAGAAGGTGTCAATGGAGTTAGAAGGAGTTTGCCAAAGAAACCTTCTCCCATTTGAAAGCCACTGTAGTATTTATGTAAATTTAGGGATTATGAAATAATCTAAGCAATCTCTGGACAATCTCCTCCTCCTCCTCCTTCTTCATCATGGCCACACCAAAAAAAAAAAAATTACAAAGAGTTCCCATGAAAAGCCAGTTTCCTCAGTGACAAAAGACAGGAAGGAGCCCTAGAGTTCACTTATACTGACTCCTTCTCTCTGATAAGGGACAAGTTAGGCAATTACTGATACTCAGAATGAACTTTTCCCTGAAATCTCAACTGTTCAGAGTAGGCTGAAAGGAATATTTCAAGGAAGTTGTGGACAGTACAAGGACCAACCCTTTAATCCCCAAATACAACTACATAGAGATAGATATCATTATGGAATAATATGTATGTATTTCATAACATCTGAAAAATAAAGTGAAAATTAAAATCACTCCAGATCTCTCCTCTTTGCCAGCATTCTCATGCCTTTCTTTCCATGAACCAGGACTCTGAAAGTTACAGCAGCAGAAATACAGAAAATTAAAGATTTCTAAGTAAATTACAGTGAATAAATTAGACTCCTTTTAAGGCAGGATATATAAGCAATAGCAGATGTTATAAAGTACATGGTCATAGACAATGGATCCTCTTTAAAGTGAGAAAAATAAAAGTGCTTATCTCAAAGGGTGTTGTGACAACTAAATTAAATGTGTATGTAAATCACCTGGCATTAATCCTAATCCCCTGTACCTCAAAGCTGGTGTGCACAAAATAAAATGGTTGGGGAGAAAATCTAGCCAATCACAGCATTTAGGTTTAAAATTATAGTGGTTGCAAATTTTAGAATACCTGCTTTTGTGTTTATTGTTTTGAAAAAGCATGTGTCAACTCATGCCTTTTCAGTTTCCTAAGCCTGGGGAAAGCTGAGGTCTTTGGCAATTGCAACCCTGAGCCAGCAGCTGGTTTGTAAGCCCAAGCCTATGATGTAGTTGTAGGAACAACATTCTTATTCCTTCCATTCTTCTTCTTTCCTGCCCTTTTTATTTCTTCAACATTCCTTGGTGCTTGTTTTGTATATTTTATTGTCTTCATCTGCATAATTTTTATGTATTTTTCTCATCCCTGTTAATCCTCTGAATTTATCCTTTCAGCCTTCTCTTTCTTTCTTACTACCCAACATCTTTCTTCCTCCTTGTTTTTATTCCCTGTTTAATGCTCTACTTTCTTTTTCTACCTTTGCATTTTCTCATGTTCCTGTTTATTGTGTACCATTTTCCAGTAAGACCAGTGACTGTAAAATTTTCTCATCATCTTATAAGCAGGTTCATGAGACCTATCCATTTCTGAAATTTATCAGCCTAGGAATCTTTTACCCAGAGTCATGTTGGTGATGAAAGCACAACCCACAGTATTAATGCACATGGGCATTTTGAGAACTAAATAACAATGTGTCTCTAGGTAGCTTGTTTTTGAATATTAATCAGACTCACATTCTATATGGTATCCTAGTGCTGGATGCATCATAAACACACAACAATGTTTACTACTTAAATTTAACTTATATTTATCAACCCTTACCTTCATGTGGATATATTTGATTATTCCAACAACATCCAGAGCTAGCTAATTTGTGTAATAGTGTGCTCTTCCCAGGTAGAAAGGACTGGCTAGTGAAGAGATACATGATTGACGTAAGACTGTAGAGCTATTGGGGGAGAGCTAATTGACCGATGTGTGCATGTATACTTCTACCACCCTGAAACCCATCGAGATGTATGATTACAATGCACCAATAAAAATAAATTAATTTAATTTAATTTAAAAAAGACTATAGAGCTGCCAGTTGCAAAGCCTGGCCTGGACCCAGGGTTCCTAATTCCAAAGCATATGTCCAACACTCCCCCCAACATACACACGCACACACACACACACACACACACACACACACACTGCTGCTCTCCATGTCCTTGGTCATCCTCCTGCCCAATGGCATCAGTGTTGCTTTTTCAGGATGGGATCTGCTGCTCTGGGACCCAGCTAGCTACTGAGCATGACCATTCTTTCCTACTCCCTGATCCACCCAGTAATCCTAAAAATGAATGTCAGGAACCACCTGCAGAGATATTAGCAACACCAACTACAACCATAAAAGCTAACATTCACTGAGTGTTTATCATGTGCCAAGCTAAGTGACTTACATGCATTAGTCCATACATTCCACTGTAAATGGTTAAAGCGAATGCATTAGAGTTCTTTAAATACATCTGTTTGCTAAATGCTCTCCCAAACATCCCCAAAACTGTCCTACAGAGAAAATGTATTGGCCTCTTTAAAGGGAAAAGAAAAGAAGCAGAGTCTTCAGGAAATTAAAATAAAATGGATGTTGAACCAACAAATCCAGTTTCCAGGTCCTTTCCTCATCTTTCACACGTCACCAGCCTATACGTAATTTGCCTTTCTGATGGTAAGATGGTGACACTGTGGAAGTAAATCTCCACATTGGAAAGATTGCCTTGCTCTTTGTCCTCAGTGCTCTTTGTCTTCTTTCTGTAGAACGGCACAATTTCTTCTCCAGGTGCTGGTGACACCTCCCTGTAACACCCTCCTGTTTGCCTGGGTCAATTGTTGGGGCATTATTACCAGATGGTAACAGAATTTGGGAATGTTACAAATAAAGAAAGAAAATAAAGAAATCTGTGTCTAGGAAGAAGAAAAGCTAGTGCAGAAATTGTATCAGGGGACGAGGAAATTCTCACTATCAACTATAAATCCCCCAAAAGATAATCCCATTAAAATTATTATTATTATTGTTATTGTTGTTGTTGTTGTTATTATTATTATGAAGAGACAATGGCTTTGTTCTAAGTTTATGGAAAACTTTGCCTTTGGTATTGAGTTTTCTTCTCCAGAGCCTCCCAGGAGTACAAGCCCATAATTTTAATTCTATCTTGGCATTCTCATAAAGCAAACAGCCTGCTCAGGTAGTATTTATTACCTGTTAGGAAGAATACTTATGAATATGCTCCACCAATTCCAACTGCAGTGCTCTGCAATGGGCCTGTCCAAGGACAGAGGGGGTGAGGTGGAACGCACATAGGAGAAAAGTTGCTCATTAAGGGAAGGTTTGTTATCCAGGAACGTATAATTAAAGTGACGGTCCCGGCTCCTGTGACAGCCAACACTCGGGTAGTTGTTTGATTGCTGCGTGGGTCAGGGATCAGCTCCTGCTACAAGATGTAGCCACATTAGTGTGTTAGTGAACAGGTTAGAAAGTAAATTACAGCCGCCTTTCTCCAGCACATGACTGTCGGTCCTCATTGTTTTGTTTTTACTGTACATCAGCAGGACTGTGGCTTCTGAAGACTTTGTGTGACAGGTTAGGCATTTTATCCTTTGAGTAAACAGTAATCATGGTGTGAAGAAAGTGGGGCATTGGAGAATTTTTCCTATTCTTTGAGAATTCCACTCTTCCTTTTTAGTTTGCTCCAAGGGCTCATTGGGGATACATATATTAAGCCCTTTAAATAGTTCATAATAAATCTTTGTCTCAGGCTGATTCTGACAGTTTTTTAAAGAGTCTTTTAAGAGAGAATCCTCAATCATGTGTTAATCCATGGGGTGATCTTCAGACTTCGGGAAAAAAAATAACAGCCTGGACTCTTGGGTAGTGAAAATACAATGGAGGGGAAAAATATAAATATGGAAAATCCCGAGAATATCACCTTACAGAGATTACATGTTCTGCATGTATCTAACTGCTTTCTTTTTTCCCCAACAAGTCACAAAGAGAGTGGAAAGTAATTATTCAAACAGGATTTTTATTGTTAATTTTGTGGTTTTGGACTTACAAGCATCTAAAATGTTAAACTTCAAGTTGTCTAGGAGAGAATATTCTTTTTAAAGTAAATAAATTATTTTGATGGAAACATAATTTCTTCTTTGCCCCTTTTTCCCCCTTTAAGACCACCTCTGTCTTCCCCTAAACCTCTTTTATACTGATATTTTACCTGGTCAGGGAGAGGCATTCTACTTTTAGAAGAAGGATTGTAGATACTAGTTATTAGTGTCAACAACAACAAACCACTTTGAAGGGCAAGAGATAGCTTAAGAATAAAGACCTTTCTAGGTCTTTACCATCAACATATTTACCTAGTTTAACTTCAGCTTTAGAGATGAGCTAGTTTGTCAAGTATATTAGATGTTCATAATTTAATATAACATGAATTTAGCATGCATGATTTTTTTTTTTTTGCAGTACTGGAGATTGAACCCAGGGGCATTCTACCTCTGAGCTACACCCCCAGTCCTATTTTTTATTCTTTATTTTTTGAAACAGGGTCTCACTAAGTTGCGGAGGCCTCACTAAGTAACTGAGGCTGGCCGCAAACCTGCGATCCTCCTGTCTCAGCCTCCCAAGTACTGGGATTACAAGCATGCGCCACCATGCCTGGCCATGCATGATTTTAACACCAAAAAAAGTATATACAGCATTTATCAGAAGAGAGTAAAAGCAGTATTATCTCACATGTCCATAATTAACATTACTAATTATTATAATACCTATGCATTATTTACAAAATGAATTGAAAATATTGTAATGTCTTTCTGTAATACAGGATATGTTCCATTTCAAGTGTTTCATGTGTAAATTACTGACTCTTTCAGGGCAACTTCTATAGGTTTATTTGGCTTGGCTTGAAAGTGAAATGATTAAGGAAGAAACTGCAGGTCTTATCTTTGAGTAAAACATGCATATAAGACAGGGCCATTTTCTCCACATACATGATCTGAACCTTTATGTCATTCCTAAAACGCAGCTTCTTAAGCAATTGGAAAATACTAAGAACTTTACTAATGACATGCAAATGGAGTTTGTTAGGGATAAATGCAATAATAAAATGGAGGAATGGGCAACGGACAGCCTACTGTTACAGATGGACTCATTCTCAAAGAAGGTCAAATAATTGAAGACCCAGAGCCAATGCAGCCATAAATACCTGGAGCCCCTGCAGGGGAGGGGATTAACCACAAAACAATTACACAAATGCACTGGGAGCCTCCAGCTCCCAGGCAATGAGGAGTGTGTGGTGCCAGTTTTAGAAATACTTATTTGGCATTATAGCATATACAGTGTAAACCCAGAAACTATTCAATATAACACTGGAGTGTTGATGGTAAAATAAGTATCAAGTATATCATCAGAAAGCTTTATTTGAAGGGACCACCATACTTCATGGAGCAGGGAAAAGGGTAATAATTAATACTGACAAATTTTCTTTGTCTCCAGTTTGGGAAAAGGCTGTTTTTACTCCATTTTCCCCACCACCAAAGGCAATAGCCTTTATCTTTTTTAATTGAAGAAAAGAGGATAATTCTATGGCAAGACTAACTGCAAGCTATGTAAATGGACTCGTTAAAAAAAATGACTGCTCTTTTTTTAACCCCACTACTTGGGAAGATTATGCATAGCCTTGAAGAAAATATACAAAAGACCTGACATCAAGTCAGATATGGAAATGCGGCCTGCACATATATTAGCTGAAGGAGACCGTAATGACCAGCCCCGTCTTCCTCACACTAAAACAGCTACTTCCTGCAGAAGATCAGAAGACTTTGTCTAGCGATTAAGATGGAACAGTGGTCATTGAAACTTGTTGAGATCATGAGACAAAGGCAAATTTGTTTAATTAAAGATGTCAAAAATAGATATTCATTAGCAAAATGACAGATTTAGATAATTATCGGGTTATCTCCCATTTCTGGCTTCTCTAAATTATTACAAAGTATAAATAATGTTACTAAGAATACTCCCCAACAAATAACCCTAAATTCCTTATTGATGATGGATTTAATACAGTACTTCTAACTAAAAAACATTTGGAAAATAACCATTTCAAGTTGTGCTGGAGTATAGCTATAATAAAACCAACAAATTCTAGCTACTCAGTCAAATTCCTCCTATACAAAAATAAATAAATAAATAAATTAGCAGAAGATACTGTTTCAGGAGGTATTTGTGGAGACCTACCAGTCACGATCTCCTCTATCTCCAGAATATACACACTCACACAGGAAAATAAAAATTGTCCATTGTTCCAGACCCCATCTGTAAGAGGGCAAATTTGAAAAAGCCACATCATCACAATAAATTTCACTTGAATTCTTAATTACTGCTTGCTTCTCTGACATTCTACAGTGAGAAATCTCTGACCCTTCTGCATTCTCTCCATCAAACAGATGTATCTCAGGAGATCTTCTAAACCCCTCCATTCATCGTCCCTGTTGACCATATCACTGTGGTCACGCCTTCCTCTATGCCACAGGAAATCCTTATTCTGCTAGGAAACAGGTGGCCAGATTGAGAGGATAAAAATACAGGATTCCCAAGTAAATTTGAAATTGATATGCAATATGTGCATTATACTAAAAAAAAAATCTTGTTTATCTGAAATGCAAATTAATGGGGTGTCTTGTACTTTACATAGCAATGCTAATTAGGAGTAAACTCTCTTGGAGCCCCCCTCCTTCCCACGAGCCCCACTCCTCCTCCTCCCTCCCCCACTGGAACCTTTCTTCTCTCAAGATCACTACTCTCCATCCCCCCCCAAGGGCACCCACTCAATGCATGGCACTCAATGCCACTGTGCATGGCGAAACGTTGCCCTCAGACTTTGTTCCTGCTGTTCTTTCCATACCATTTTCCCAACATCTTCATTTAAAACTTCCTCTTTTTAAAAAAATGCATTCTCCCCGTCCTCAGTGCCATTGTCAGTGGATGCCCCATCACTCACAGATCCTCCTCAGTGGTATCAGCTGCTGCTCTGGGTACCTCTCTCTGCAAGGAGGCAGACAAATGCTGGAAGGAGCATTTCCACGATGGTGACTATTCAACACACAATCCTTTGACCACCACAACTCAAAAATAATAACAATAATTCTTTGACTTACCTTTAGCTGCCCATTGGCATGATCATACCTTGGAATTTAACCATGCTTTATTTTCAAGTTCCCAATTATCTTTTTTAAAAAATGAGAAAATGTTACAAAGGGAAAAAGGTGTACACTCCTCCATATAAAAAACACAAGTATCTATAAGCATCATAAACAGAAGTAAAAAGCAAACAAATAGGGAAATATTTGCAAGAAATAGCAAAGTTAATATCCTTAATATATGCATCTCATCAAATTGATAAAAAACACTAAATACCCAATTAGAAAATATACAATATAAATATATGATTCATGGAAAATTCAAATGGCCAATAGATAGATATTAAAATATAATTCAACCTCACTAGAAATAAAAAATGCAAATTAAAGATGTAAGACGTTCTTACATATTGCTTATCAGAGATAGCCCAGTAAAGTAGTATCTTGCTAATTTAATATTTTTATCAAATAAGAACAAATATTTTAAGATGGCAATCAATATAAATATTGCTGATAGACATATAAAGTAATATAGAACTTTTCTGGAAATCCCTTTGTCTCTATGTACTAAGAATTTTTTTTGTTTTGGTGGTAGTACTAAGGATTGAACTCAGGGGAATTCTACCTGTGAGCTACACTCCTAGCCCTTTTTTTAGTTTCTGTTTTGAATCATGGTCTCACTAAGTTGCTGAGACTGGTCTCAAACCTGTGATCCTCCTGTCTCAGCCTCCCAAGTACTAGAATTACAGACGTGCACCACCTATAAGAAGGCAAGAAATTTTTATTTTTATTTTTTTAATATGTTTTTTATTGATGCATTGTAGTCTCACATCACAATGAGTATCAGTTTGGTGTTAACATACACGCACACAGCTCTTGGTGTCCCTCCCCCCCGCCTCCCCCCCACATGTAGCACTGAGAATGATGTTGGTATAATCTCATATGTACACATTGTTTATGATAGTAATTCCATAGATTCACTTCTTTCTAGGCAAGAAATTTTTAAAAAGCTCGTTACTTTTCTGGGGGGTGGTACCCGGGATTGAACCCAGGGGTATTCTACCTCTGGGCTACACCCCCAACCCTATTTTTTATTCTTTATTTTGAAACAGGGTCTCACTAAGTTGCAGAGGGCCTCACTAAGGAGAGAGAGAGAGAGAGAGAGAGAGACAGGGAGAGAGAGAGAGAGAGCTGAGGCTGGCTGCGAACCCGGATCCTCCAGTCTCAGCCTCCCAAGTACTGGGATTACAAGCGTGTGCCACCACGCCAGGCTAGCTCATGGCTTTTGACCTAGAAATATTCCTTTAAGGAATCCATCCTAAGAAATGATAACAAAGAGCCGGGCGTGGTGGCGCACGCTTGTAATCCCAGTACTTTGGGAGGCGGAGACCGGAGGATCCGGGTTCGCGGCCAGCCTCAGCTCTCTCTCTCTCTCTCCCTGTCTCTCTCTCCTTAGTGAGGCCCTCCGCAACTTCGTAGACCCGGTTTCAAAATAAAGTATAAAAAATAGGGCCGGGGGCGTAGCGTGGAGGTAGAACACCCCTGCATTCAATCCCCGGTACCGCAAAAAAAAAAAATGATAACAAAGATGAAAGAAGATTAATTTCAAAGAAATCCATCACCATGCAATGGAATATTACATAGCCATTAAAAATAGTATATTTGAAGTGATGTAATGTCATGGGCAAATGAAGATACTGTAGTGTCCTTTGGAAATTTTTTCTTTTAAATGCTGGTTTGTAGCCAAGGCCCCTAGAGTCCCAGTATCCACCTATTCCTTTTACACTGTATAATAAAATGACCACATAATTACCACATAATGAGCTGTAACCTTTCTACCATTTAAAATAATGGCAGGTACAGATATGATCCCAATTTTGAAATAAATATATAAACAAATGGTAAATAAGCCAGGCGTGGTGGTGCATGCCTGTAATCCCAATAATTGGGAGGCTGAGAAAGGAGGATGGTAGTTCTGAAGGCAGCCTCATGAATTTAGCTAGTCTCTCAGCAACATAGCAAGATACTATTTCAAAAAAAATAAAAAGGGTTGGTGGTGTAGCTCAGAAGTAAAAGGCCCCTGGGTTCAATCCCAGTACCACAAACATACACAATGGCAAATAAGACTGCAAGAAAATACATTAGTGTTGAAAGTGACTATAGTTGGGCAACAAGATTACTAGTGATATTTCTATTTTTTTATATTTCACATTTTCAAAATTTTCTATGAACATAGAAAAAATATATAGTTATATAAATGTAAATTTTCTTAAAAGTAAATAACATTCTCAGAAACCACTCTCTGAAATCATCCCCTATTGGCTACCTCCCTCATATCCCCACTCTACTGCCACTGCCCTGCAATCCTTTCTGGTCCCCAGCCTGTCACCCAGCCCTTTGGAGTCTCTCACTCTGTTGACTTTGTTTCATTCCATGTGCTAGCCCCCACCTCTAGAATCACCTCACTGTCCTGAATGTGTCCTCTGAACCCCACAAATCCATTGTTATTAGGGAACACCAGAAAGCTCATACTCGCTCATTTAAGCCATGCAACTTGTAGGTACCATGCAATCTTAGTACTTACTTTCTTTGATCCCAGTCAGTTTCCCAAATGGGCTATTCTATAGCTTCCTTTTTTTTTTTCCTTCACTCCCAAAGTCTCCTCCTCTTTTCACTTTATCTCAGCAAACAGGCTTTACTTTACTGAGACCATTCCCATCTCACTCCTTCCATCTCCGCCAGCCCCCCACCCTCCCATTCCCCTTTCCCATTCCAGAGGCTCAGCTCTCTATTACTGATTAAATGCCTCTCAGGATTTAAATTCTTCAGTTAGCATTTCCAAGGTGAACAACTCAAAGCTCTCATCTCTCAGTCAGTAAGTCTACTCGGGTCCCTTTATTTTCACCCCCAAAATACCCCATTTGTTTACTCAATCCTTATCCCACCTTTCTGTGGAAGCTGCTCTCTGGAGATCCCAAAGAATTGAAAACACCAAGGAGCACATCTGAGAGGCACTGGCTATGCTGCAGAACCACATGTCAGCTCTTCCCTTGGTTTCCTAAATGTTAAACCATGTGCTGAAGACCAATAATCTAACTTTGGACAAAAGTTCAAAAAGCAACTAGAATTTCATTGTCTAGAGTGTCTAGAATTTCATTGTCACTACTGCATTTTTATATTCACATCATAGTTTTCTATAAAGCCCTTTACCAATCTGGAGTCAGTCATAAAATTACAATGTGAATCATGAGCATGAAGATGTGTACGACAGCTCACCAGACATCCGCATGCCTTGAGATGCCATCTTGCCAGAGAGGCCCCTGTGACCACCCAACCAAAGTGTGGCCCCCGTCACTCCCTTGCCCCTCAATGCTACAATTAATGCACTCTGCACTGCTCTTCTTTATAGCACTAATTGCTACTTGAAAATACTATATATAGGTTTTGACACTCCCCCCAAATGTAAGCACTGTTACAAATGGCCCCCACCATTTTACTCACTATTTAATTTAACTGAACAAAGAATAAGTGAGCTAATATAAGACAGTTGATATGTGCTTACATGTGTTTAAAATACCAATACTAACCTGGCGTGGTGGCACACGCTTGCAATCCCAGTACTTGGGAGGCTGAGACAGAAAGATCGCAGGTTCGCGGTCAGCCTCAGCTACTTAGTGAGGCCCTCCGCAACTTAGTGAGACCCTGTTTTAAAATAAAGAATTAAAAATAGGGCTGGGGGTATAGCTCAGAGGTAGAATGCCCTGGGTTCAATCCCCAGTACTGCAAAAAAGTAAAAATTAAAAAAAATACCAATACTGTTTTTTAGAGCCATGTGCTGAGTCAAGGCAAGAAATTCCAGGGACAGGCAGATGAACCTTTAAACAATTCAAAGGTGCACTGTCACTCCATGCGCCTGCACGTGGAGAGTGATACTTTGGTTATCAAGGGTTGGGTTCACTGCCTGATTTTTCGCCCTGTGCTGTATAGCTGTTTCTCATCACATGGTATTGCTGTCGTTAGTAATGGAGCTTTAAAACAAGAAAAAGGCAGACTGTGTACGTGTGTGTTCGCAACTGCCTCTGTAACCAGACCCCTCTGTACAACTCGGTTTTAAAATCTAGTACAGGGACAACGCCTGCATCTGAGATGGCGATCTGGCCAGAAATGCTAAGAAAATAAACATGGCAGTTCAACTGGATACTGGTGACCAGTTATTGCCCCCATGGAGAGGCTGCATGGAAGATTCATGTATATAAAATAGTATATTAAAGTAAACTTACAAAAGCAAAGAGCAATCATTGCAACCATAATTTTTTCTTCCTCTTTGGGATTCTAATTTTAAAAGCATTAAAGGAGACAGCTGCTCATGCTGTGATATGCGCTAAACAGCCTGAAGGATGGAAAAAAATATATTTGTAGCTCATAATAACTATTGACCTTTCTGATATACAATGTTCTCTGTGTTAGCTATTCGGTTCTATCAACAGTGAAGATTGAACATGACTTTTTAATAGAAAACATGGGGTTTTGAGCTGCCTTCACAAAGGTGTTTATGTATTATTTTTGTATTGTACTACAAAGACTGAGTCCTGATGCCCTTTGTCTGACATCAAGTTTGTTGTTAAAAAAGGGGGGGGGGAAGAAAAAGTAAAGAAAAGGAAGGAAGGAAATAAAAGAAACAGAAAAGGGGGGAAGAAACCCTCAATGTTATTGAGTATGTTTTATATGAAGAATTGGCTCGTAACCACTTTATAGTCGTGATAAAAGCATTGCCACACTCGATCCCGTACGCAATATTGGTAATGGAATCCACGCTTCATCCCAGGAGGGGCTGCTATATTTTTCTTCCCGAATAGATCCCTCAAGTGGCAACATTTATAGGGAGTTTCCAATAAGATTTAAAACACTCGCCTGCAGTATTCATGTGGCACATCCTTTGCAGCGCACAGCCTGCAGCAGCGCGGGTCATCTCAGATATCATGTACTCTCAAAGGCGATCTTTACAATACTCAATTTTTCCCCTTGAACTTTCCCGTGGTTCCGTGGTTGTGTACAGAAACACCCACTGGTAGCAGCTTGACTCTGCCACTGTGTGTATTTCCCCAGAGTGGTATCATCCAAACACCAACTGCGGAGCAGCAGGCGGCCACTGAGCACTCTCCTCTCCCTGGGGGGACAGCCGCACTGGGCAGTAACCCCTGCCAGGTGCAGGAGACCTGAAAGGCAACCCTGTGCATCGGATTCTCCTCCTCCCAGGCAGGCCAAGCAGGACCCAGGAGTTTACCCTGACAGGTGGCATGGGTTGGCAGACTATTATGATTTTTCATTTTTTATGGATTATTTTTAATGTTACTTTGAAAAGAAGTTTATTACATCATTATTGAACCACAATTATTTTCACAGCTATGCTCTAGAATTTCAGCTAATGATTCACAAGTTTCTAAACAAAACTGAAGACTCACAACTGGGTGGGAGCAGGAATCAGCCCTAATGAGGTTTAAATAAATAGGGCTCTTTTGTCCCACTCCAGAATCAGCACTGCAGAGCCAGAGTGTAATGGCTGCAGCTGCATTATTGCAAAGGGCAGCACGACTCATGACCACAGCAAGCGGGAGGCACTGCCCACCACCAGTGGCCACGGATCCCATTCGAGTATAAGAAGGGTGATTGCCCATGTCTGAGTCACTCTGGCACATGGTAGAAGACAGGCCAGTGGGACGGAAACCAATTCTCAAAAGACAGAGAACAAAGTATTCTCTAATTCTGGAGGAAACGGGGCCAATTCTCATTTAACTACCAGATGCCCTGGCCCAGGACACTCAAAAGAACTCTTTGCAGAGAGCACTTCCTTAGAGATGAACACAAGAAGAGAGACAGCATAATGGTCCCCTCCGTTCAAACAAGACAAGAATTCCTGGGACAAGATATGGATTAGTGTGAAAGAGTGGCAGGGGGAAGTGGATAATCTGTCTGTAAAGGAAGCATCTGAATGTCACTTTATTTCAACATGAATAACTGAATCCCTGCTTATGTAAACACAATCCTAGCCACTTGGGGAGGATGAGGGAGGTTAGGGAAGAGCAAGAAATAGGTACACACAACCACAGATAAACAAGGATCATCCTGCCTCTCAACACCTCACAGTCTTGTTGGTAACAACGTTCTTGGCACCTCTTGAAAGTTACACATTTTTTAAAAATTTAACACTTGGACATATAGACTCTGCTTATAAAAATCAGTATTGCAGTTGATTTTCCCTAGACATGTGAATTTGCAAGGTATTGACCCACCTGGCCAAGCATTCTTTCTTACTATCACCCAAGTTTTACCCATGTACAGGATTGTCACATCAAACCAGGACTGTAATTTTTCCAGAAAGAGATTTTATGTGGATATTCTGTTCATCATCTATTGTACCATACACAATTACTCCAAATATTGATAACTTCTTAAAAGCAAAGGCATCTCACATAGTTTCTGCAGGTCAGGAATCAAGGAGCAGCTTCTCTGGGTCTTCAGCTCAGGGTCTGTCATGAGGTAGCTATCAAGATGGCAGCCAGATCATATCAAGGCTGAACTGGGGCTGGATGGGCCACTTCTGAGTTCACTAATAAGACTGTTAGTAGGAAGCCTTGCTACTTTGTTCACTAATAAGACTGATAAGACTAATAAGATCACTAATAAGACTGTTATTAGGAAGCCTCCATTCCTTGCTACATTGGCCTCTCCATAGGGCTGCTTGAGTGTCATCACAACATGGCAATTGGCTTCCACCAGAGTGAATGACCCAAGAGAATGCAAGGAGAAGCAACTAGGCCAGGCACACACACTGCAGTTTATACAGCATTTAGCAGAAGGAAGTCACAGAGTCCAGCCAGCACTCACCTGAGGGGAGAGGAAGTAGCTTTACCTTTGGAAGGGAGATTTAAAGCATTTGTGGCATTTAAAAACCACCAGCGATATCGTCCTGGATAAACACAAAATCCACTGGGACCATTTCTATGAAAAAAGATTTATTTTTATCATGCTTGGTCTGCTATTGGGAAACTAGGTTGGAAAGATCTTATAAAAATCAATGTTCGATGAATACTAGACATTGAATATGTATTTAATATATATCCCCAGTCATACAAATGGATATATAATATATCCAAAGCAAAGATTTTATATATATAAGTTATTATACATATATGTATATAAATATTTATACACATGTATATGTAGATATATGTTGTTATACTGTATTGTTTATATTTGTGTGTATATATGTATATGTAATATATACTTAGGTGTGTGTGTGTGTGTGTATGTATCTATGCTAGGTGCTATAAAGAATCAAAGTTGGACTTGTGTCAGCCCTGCTGCCCTCAAATATCTAGCATGAGATTAAATGGAGATAAAAAAAAGTATATAAATAACTGTTAGAACAGTATATTGTCAACATCAAGATCTTCGGAGTCAGATAAACATTTGTCTGACATATTCCTATTCTGCCACTGACTGTCTAGGAGATCTTGGGCAACATACTGGCTCTTTCTACGTTATACTAAATATTTAGTATGTTTGTTAGTCAGTATAGGCTGAGTTATGATGCAGTGAAAAAAAAGAAAACAAAACGCATCTGTATGAATGTGAGCTGACGCTTTTCCTTGTCATTATTCCCTAAACAATATGGTAATGTCACATTTACATTATATTAGTATTATAAATAATCTAGCAAAGATTTAAATTATATGGGATAATATACATAGATTATATGAAAATACCACACCATTTTATATGAGGGACTTGAGCATCTGAGGATTTTGGTATCTGTGGGGGTCCTAGAACCAATCCCCTATGGATTCTGAGAGATGACTATATTTAACTTCATCTCTTAAGGACTTATCCCAACTCCACTCTCCTTTTAAAAGAAAAATGTTTTACTCATGACTGAAGGGCAGTATTTCTTAAATCTTAATTTCTCCTTTCATTCTCCTGCACACATCAGAATTTGGTGGCAGTTGGAAGGTTCTGATGCTACTGAAAATGTCTGGAATGTACTAAAAAAAAGGCCTCTTTATGCTTTGTACTCAGGCACTTGCAAAACCCTAGAGAGAATATTGAGAGTGTGAAGAGCAGGCCTGGCCCTGGTTTCAGCCCAGTATAAACTAGAAGGTTCTTGGCCACCTGTCTCCTTCTACACCACTCCTACTACACCTTCTACACCGCTGCCTGCCCCTACCAAATAGTAAGGAGAGCAGCAACCACACCACCAGTTGCAGAGCCACCAGCAGATGTGCAGTAACGCAGAAATGACTGCACATGATAGTGGGTGGCATTCCCTAATGCAAAAATGATTACAACTTTGGCCATAAATTGCCCTGTATATTTTGTAAGACATGCAAAACTGACACTTGAAGAATTGAGGTGATTTCAATGTGTATTAGAAAATTGAGGCCCTCAAGATTAAGCAAAAGAGAGCACTTTATATGTATCTAGTTTTCAGTTGTATGGGTCTTGTTTCTGTTTTTCAGCCCCTAGTTTGTAATTCATAGATCGGAAATGGGCATGACTGAGCTTTGACCGCTTAATCCAGATTTTCCACAGATGCCTCCCAGGCAGCAGACAGAACTTCTCTGAATCCTGACTTTCTTATCAGAGCATACAGCACTCGTAGCCACCCTCGAAAAGTTGATAGAAAAGCATTTTGTACCTAGAAAGCACTCTAAAATGCTTCTTAGATGTAAACTGGTGCCACTGTCTCCTGAGAGCACGGGTCCCGAGAAGGCTTTACTCACTGCTCTGTCCTCTCTCCACCTCTTCCACACACACCCCTCTCTATTCAGTGCCACCGACTGTGTGGCCACCATGGTGGCCCTGCCTGGGCTCTCCCTGGACAGAGCCTTCATCACAACGTGCTCCCACCTGAGACAGTCAGAAAACATCTTTCCCGAAGCGGCTGCTCTTGCCTGTCACAGGCAGATAGTACGTCTTTTCACACGAGAGACACCATCGTCACAGTTGCTAGCCCCTGAGGAAGCTTGGCCATGCTGTGTATGCTGTGAGTGAGTTTGTTACCTGTCCCTTTGAAAAGGACAGCACGGGAGATTACTTCTACCTCTGTCCTCAGAACTAAGAAATCATGAGGAATTAAAGTAGAACTCAGCATCGGAAATCAAGCTCTCTTCTAGAGCGTCTGGTCTCCTGCTCACTGACTCCCACACCCCTCTGCTCTTCTCTCTTTACTTTATTAGTGCATTGCAGTTATACATCACAGCGAGACTGTGTGATACAAGCACACGTGCACACAGCTCTTGGTGTACTTCCCTCTGCGTCCCACCCTGCTCTCCCCACATGCTAGTGAAACCCGTAGTAGTAGGTATATATGTTGTCAAAGCATTATTTGAACTCTTTCTTTGCTCTGCTCTTAAGATAAAGTTTGAAGACCAGTTTAGATTTTATATCTGAGCTTCACTGGGGCAAAACCTGACCTTAGTATTCCTCTCGCACCAGCCAGCCATCCCTGGTGTAATTAGCACCGCCCCGAATGTTCAGGCGATTGCTATTGTAGCATGTGGGGAGCAGGATGCAGTGTCTGGCTCCACAGCTCATGCGAAGCTGTGGCGCTTCTACCCACGCTGCTGTCCCTCGTGGTGTACACTTAAGTGTTTTGCCACGCAGTTCCCTCACTGAAAACAGGAATAATTTCTCATGGTGTCTGAACTACCCTCCCTCCTACAGTTAAGCGATTCCTTCCTGACTGGGTCAGGGTGTCCAGGACCCTATCCCTAAAACATATTTCACGTCTCTAGGCAGTTTCATTTTTCCTCAGCTATTGCAAACACAATCTTGCTGAACAGAGCTGAATTTTGAAGGCTGAGTTTGTGGTGTGGACTCTGATGGCTTCACGTCCGTTCAAGTCTCTGAGGACCGGTGCCAATAAATGTGAAAGGGACAACAGTAGATTGGCATACTTTTCCATTTCCACCAGGATGAAAAAACCGCTATAAATTAAGTCTAACCTTAAATGTATAATCTGTCCTTGGGAGGGAAAAAAAAAAGGATATAGCATCTTCAAGCTCTCGGCATCCCTTACGAGAAAAAATTGGTTCTAAGGGTCTCTGATCTTGTGTTTTAGTAAAATAGAACTGCACGGCTGACTGACAGTTCTGATCTAAAGCATTTACGTTTAAGTTTTGATCTCTCTGCTTTTGATTAAAACTAATGAGCTCATTTAATTCAAAATGGGAATCTCTGATAAGAGAAATAAGGTTGATGTGATTGGATTAGAGGGGCAAATTAAACTCTTAGAGCAGAAGTTTGTGCTTATATAGTGTATTAAAAAGCTGTTGGCGTATTATGGCGTGTTAGATGATGAGAAAAATTTCATAGTAATTCATATTTAATCAGAAGAAATGAAAGTACTAAATATAACATGGCTCTGCTTTTCCCTCGAGTGATAAAAAGCTGTACATTTAAAATGACATCAGATCCATGCTCTCTAAAACAAAAAAAAAAAAGAAAGAAAGAAAACCTTAAGAGAGAGACATAAGAAAGGGATACTTGCCAGTGGTTCCATCACCCCAGCACAGAAATGCCAGAGACACAGGAAAATGTAATCATCGTAAGATAAGAATGATGCAAGAAAAGCCCAGACCACAAACAGTACAGCTTCTGTGATTGGAGTCGCGCACACTCTTCTTCCATCTGAGTATCAGGTTTAATATGAAACATACAGATTACTCTTAGAAATATATTAATTACATTTCATAAGCTAACATTTAAAGGCTTGTTTAGCCACTGTTTATCTATTTTTAATAGCTATTTTCACATATACTTAATTCTTAAATGTCTTTATTACCCATATTTATTTTTTTACTTCCATTCCAGAAGAAATTGGTGTTAGTATAGGGCTGTTCAAATGAAATCCTCTTTGTTCTTGGACATTATTTTCTTACATTTAAATAAGAAAAAATTTAAGAAGAGTAAAATTAGAGTTAATATATTATCAAACTAATATATTATCAAATTAATATATTTGCCAGAAAAGACCTAAATTTATAAAATATCTTAGAAGATTGTTATTTAAAGAAAATACACTTATCTTGCCTTCTGGCCTGTTTGCATAAAAGTGTTCTTAGATCGCCAAGATTGCAAACTACCACTTTACATTTTGTAAGCCAAAAAATATTCTACTTAGTCTAAGTCCATATAAAAGGAGCCAGGTATGGTGGCACGTACCTGTAATCCCAGCTATTCGGGAGGCTGAGATAAGAGGATGGCAAGTTCAAGGCCAGCCTCAGCAACTTAGCAAGACCCTGTCCCAAAATAAAGAATAAAAAGGGCCGGGCGTGGTGGCGCACACTTGTAATCCCAGTACTTTGGGAGGCGGAGACCGGAGGATCCGGGTTCGCGGCCAGCCTCAGCTCTCGCTCTCTCTCACCCTGTCTCTCTCTCTCTCTCTCTCTCTCCTTAGTGAGGCCCTCCGCAACTTCATGAGACCCGGTTTCAAAATAAAGCACAAAAAATAGGGCCGGGGGCGTAGCGCAAAGGTAGAACGCCCCTGCGTTCAAACCCCGGTACCGCAAAAAAAAAAAGAATAAAAAGGGATGGGCATGTAGCTCAGTGGTAGAGTGCCCCTGGGTTCAATCCCCAGTACGACAAAAATAAGTAAATAACTATTTTCAGTTGCTGAGACTCACCTTGAACCTGTGATCCTCCTGTCTTAGCCTCCCTAGTACTGGGATTACAGGCATGCACCACCATGCCCAGCAAATTTTAAGAAAGGAAACTTATTTTCTCATATCAGAAATAGAGAAGTGAAAAAAGAGAGACTGTTGCCCATCTGGGCAAGGGTTGGGTCAAGATGTCATTGTGACAGGGATGGGAAGTCGATCTCCTGAGTGGTTTTTCTTTCCTTCTCCCTGCACATCCCTTTCTCATTCCTTTATCTAGAGTCAGTTGAGAAGACTCATGCTTATTTTCCCCCATAATAAAAAAGAGGCCTCACTCAGGGGGGTGAGAACACTGGTTAGGATGCCAGAACCCCCCGGCAGGCAAGCAATACTAGAAGGTATTCATAGGGCCCACCTTACCCTGCATCAGAACGTCTCTGCCTGTACCTTGGCTGATCCCATACGTCTATGGGGTCCTTCTTTTTCCTGACAGTCCTCTCCATGTGAACCAGCTGAGCTTCATAGTGAGCTGCAATTACTGACTTACTCTTCCACCCCACTTAGGGAACTGCTACAAGTTAAAAGACCTGAAAAGCTCTCGCTGGAAACTGGGAAGGAGCTACTTTAGATACATTAATTTTTCTTTTTTATTTTCTGCAAAGTAAACATTCTCTAAATGAGGTAAATTGATTACTACACTCTTAGCACCCATCAGTCATTTATTTTTAGTGAACTCAAGGATTGCACCTGAGCGGGAGCCGCGAGGGGCCGGGTAGAGATCTGAGTCACGTGTGTATGTATTTTTGTATTCCTCAGTGGAGTCGACCAGCCCCAGTCTGCTAACCACTGACAACACCCTTGAGCGCTCCTTTTTCATCCGAATGAAATCTACTCTGACCAAACGAGGCGTACACATCAAATCGTCAGGATATAAGGTAAGCTGGGTTCTGGGAGGGGAGACATTTCGGTCTCAGGCCAGTCGGAGGTAATTTGCATTGAGTTTTCCTGATGCTTTAGGTTGGATAATTAACACATGTGACCTTGAGCAGTCATGGGTCCCCAGTCATCTTCCTGTCTCGAGGTGGGGGCTTCTCCATACCTCCTTATCCCTTCAGATGTTGCCGGTGCATTAAAGACCCCAAGGTCGTGTCTTTTCTTGTATCTCTGGTTAATAACACACCAAGTGCTTTCAGCATCTGCTAGAAATTTACTTTGATGGAGAAGGTGACCCAAACTTATATCAGTCCTTAAGACGAGTGTTCTAGAATTGCTACTTATGAGAGTTCCACTTTTCTCACTTTCCCCTTCGAATTCCCCCTTTCTCTTTAAGGGAAGATTGCCCAGTTTAAGAACATCTAGGCTAGATAAGAAAATCAGGTTGCATATTAGAAACCTTAATTTTGAAATTACAGTGATCGAACATCCAGTCATACCTTAGCATACATAGAATACTTGACAAAGTATATGTTCCTCACAAGCCAAGACCAAGTCTGTAGTCATCTACATTATTATCATTTTAAGGTTAAAGATAGAAAAACCTTCTAATTTCAAGAAATTCAACATTCCAGTTACTATAGCAACATAAATTAAGACCTATGAAATTTATGAAATGCCTTTGGCAACCTGAATCTTATCATATCCCTGTCTGTCTCATTTCTACCTATTTATTTCTTGTATCCTACATCATTTCTACAACACACTAACCAATCTCTTAAGCACTATTTGTTGTGTGTAGGAAGGCAAGCAGAGCAGAATGTCCCATCAATGTGACCAGCATGACCTTCCCCAATTTTAGACTTTAAAACTTGTGATAGCTCAGTTCTTTGGGGTGACCACAGCGTTGTCAGGGGTGATAACACCCATTACCATCAGGCCTTAAAACCTTTATATAAGTCATCAGGAGACTAGCAGCTGTATAAAGTCAGAGTCAGGGCACTTTCTTTGACATTAATTCTTCAAGGAAAAAAAAAAAAAAGAAAGAAAGAAAGGAGGTGGGGAAACAGGCCCTTCCAAGGACGACCTTTAGCCGAGCTGTCCTACAGTCTGAAAGGTGCGTGTGGAGCAACCTTGACCTTTCCAGGGTGTGAAGCAAAGAGGCAGGGCAGCTCTGCCTGCTGGGGCTTCACCCTAGACAGGCCTGGTGCAAAGCGGCATATTGGAGGAAAGAAAGCAGACCACATCCTTAGGACCATGTTGTATTTCCCTGCCTTGCTGAGCCCTGTGCATTTATTATAGTTAACTGTGGCACATTAGCAAGTTGGGAATTCCATAAATGGACCACAGATATGGAGATTATTGTAATTTTCATGCTAGGAAGAGGCATTCCTTGCATTCCAGATTTTAGGAGCCATGGGATTTCCTTTCAACACTTAATTTTCTGTCTCTCAGCGTTCTTTCTTCACCTTTTCTGACTTTTACTGGTATGTATGGGGCATATCGCAGGAGGGAGAGGTGAGATTTCGTTTGAAAAAGCAATCGTTAGCATAATTCATCATCACTAGATAATTTGATTTTTTAAAAAACATACAGAAAATCTTTCATACAACAAAGTAGAGATCACAAAGCTCTTCATATAACACAGTTCTTTCAATAAACACAGAAGGGGATTTCAGACAGTAATGAGCAATAGAGTAACAACAGCTAATATCTAGGAGCGCCGCGATATCCTGGGCCTGATATGCTTTATATGTGTTAGGCCTCGCAACAATCCCAGAGGAATTGCTTCCATTTTAAAGACAAAGAAAATGAGACTAGAAAGGGTAAGTACCAGACACAACATAATACATCAACGAAGCAGAGCTTGAACTTGGGGAATCTCGTGCCACAGCCCATGTACCTAACCACTAGGCTACACTACTCTGCAGTGTATAGTGAGGTAAAGTGAGGGGGTGGCTGGTGGCGGCAAGAGACATAGGAGGGCCACTCACGGGAGGTCTCCCTGAGGGGTGACCAGTCACCTGTGAGTAGTGAATGAGAAGGGACACTATGTAAACAAATGGAAGAAACTACTTTGGAGGCAACTGAGTTTAGGATTAAAGACATCTTGCTACAAAAGGGGACTTCGAGAAACAAAATATTCAAGAGTGCAACCTTGAATAAAGGGGATTGGAAAGGTTTCAAGAGCGTAATGGTAAAGTCCCGCCAACACACACACCCTGTCAGCAAGTCCTTCCCGAGATACCAGGAAAGTCTTCACCCAACACCTATTCTGCTCCACTGATACTGCCCATGAGAGTGGATTCCTCCACTGTCCCCAGTAAGATGAATGACCCCGCAGCCCCAGCTTTTCCCTCCTCCTTCCCAGCGAACATCCCTCATTAATTAACCTTGTCTGAAAGGTAGTGGAAGAGCTCATGAGAACCCATGACATGACACAGCTGAATAACATCCCTTTTTATCTGCTCATTCTCAGTAAGTAAATCTAGCAGCTTATAAAACATTCCAATAAAACTGGTAATCACCCCACCACCGCACAATAAACACAAATAAAAAGAAACAGTGATGATAATTTCTCTGTACTCCCAATATCCCCCCTAATTTATGACCATTGTGTGTGATGCTTCTCCCTTAGTTAAAAATCCAAGACGTTAAGCCTTGCTTGGTGCAGGTCACTGTATTTCTCTCCATTTCTCCTGTGACCTTGGTTCCTGGACCTTTCTAACTTACTCCATCACTTAATCTATTGCTATTATCACTGACAGTAATCACAGAAACAAAAGGACCACTTATTGAACATCACTCCATGGCAGATACTTGCCAAACACTTTATGCTTACTTTTTAATCCATAAAACATTATTATTTGAAAACCTCCTCTGTGCAATCTATTGTTATCCCCATTTTGCA
Organism: Glis glis; assembly: GCA_004027185.1. Lineage (NCBI taxonomy): Eukaryota > Metazoa > Chordata > Mammalia > Rodentia > Gliridae > Glis > Glis glis. The sequence goes on from PVJS01000265.1 coordinate 73,136, forward strand.
GGTAGTGAATTGAGGCCTTAGTAGGTGAAATGCTTCCCCGTGTTCATACAGCTCTAAAGTAGCTACTGAGGAGCCGAAATTGAATCCATACAATTAGGCTTCAGAGTTTTAACCCCTCTGTTTCACTGCTTAAAAGATTAAGTCCAAAGAGGGGCTCAGGGTGAGATGGACATCAGCATATGAAAAATAAATTAATTTAAATTTTTATTTTTTTAAATATACTTTCATTGGTGCATTATAGTTTCACATCATAATGTAAATCATGTTGATAATGACATACATGCACACAGCACTCGGTGGACTTTCCCCTGGATCTCTCCCCATCCCCCCCTTAAATTTTTAAAGGAAAAACTTGCATGATTAAGACCCTCCTGCACACACACACACACTGTGGCTCACAAGATCCCACACTGGGGTGTCAGTGCCTCCAAAGAGTTACGGAGAATTGACTACCTGTCCAGGACACTCACACCTGCCTCACATACAGGTTCAGCATCCCTCATCCAAAAATCCCGAAATGCTACAAAGGCTGCAACTTTTGAACACTGACATAATGCTACAAATGGAAAAGTTCCATACCCGACCTCATGTGATGAATCATAGTCTAAAAACAAATGCACTAAAAATATTGCATAATACTACCTTCAGGTTGTGTATAAGGTGTATAGGAAACATAAATGAAATTATGTTTAAATTTGGGTCCCATCCCCAAGATATCTCATTAATATAAGCAAATATTCTAAAATCTGAAAAATGTATGCCATTTGAAACACTTCTGATCCCAAGCATTTTAAATAAGGGATACTCAACCTGTACCCTATAACTAAGAATTCTAGCCAAAGAAATGCCAATCTGTGTCTACTGATTCAGGTAGAGTGTAATAGAAATTGCTGCGGCTTAGTTTGCCACGCCCCAGACCTCAGGAAAGTTGCCCTCTCTAATGAAGTTTCCTAACTATGAGCTGACATTCAGTTGTTTCTGTCCTCATTTGCTTTGAAATCCACAGTAGCATGTTATCTGGTCCAGGCACTTTTTATGCCTTGGGGGCTTCCCTGTTGTTTAGGTTTCATTGTTGGTCACATATCTTAGCATAACACAGCTCTCATTTAAATTGCCTGGCATCACTCTTGCCTTCCTGATTAGGTCCATGTCTGGGGGAACTTACTAGGTATAGCACATGGGGTAAAAGGAGATATGTAATCAGAGAAATTATAGAAGTGAAGACTAATTGGGTCGCCTCCTTAGCTCCTGTCTTTGGAGGATAGCTTCCTTTGGTGTGGGACTTTCAGTTTTCTAATCTACTCTTAAATGCCCACAAGCACCCCTGTCATTTCTGGAGTCTTTATCCCACACATTCTAATGCCCTAACTCTAATAGCATAGTAGAGCAGCCTAGACTAGGAAACAGACAAAGAGAGAGGAAATCTCTGTCCTTTTTTTATAGTGCTGAGAATGTCTCTGAATTCTTCATAGAGGGGAAATCAGAAAATGCCAGGAGTTCCTGATATGACCTACGCTAACAGATTACTAATCGAGGATGGGTGAACTCGGGATTCTTCAAAATAAGCAGTCCCCCATCTGGGATGATTTGGGTACGGATTTGCCTGTAGCTAAGTGTTGAGCTAAATGACTTCTGAAATCCTATCTAGCCTCCTTATGCTATAAAGAATCATAAAGAGAAAATAATTGGTAGGTTCACTGGTTTATTAGGATTGCTGATAAACCTCAATTTAAAAAATATCTATATCTAGACATGAAGTAACAAAAGCAATAAATTAGCTGAAGGAAATTCTTTTGCCTTCTCTAAGCACAAACATGTGTCTTTGAATTAGAAATGTCTTTTATTCATCTTTAAAAATTCATAGTTGTGTCTCTTCTGTGGAGTAAGGTGTACACCCAATTTTGATAGTGATTTGTTTTCATTTGGGATCCTTAAAGATCCCTTTAAAGATTTGATGAAATCTATAGTCTTTTCCAAGGTAAATTTTTTTGCGTCTATAGGTTCTTGAATCCTTGAAGTTTATCCATCGATCTCGATACAAAGCCCTATTTAATATGATGACATCTTCAGTACTTATTAAGAAACCAAGTTAGTGCATCTTCTAAAACATGTTTTACCAACCACAATAGCCCTTTCCTTCCTCCTCCTTTCACCTTCTCATTTATCCATCTAGTGTTAAGTCCCGTGGCAAAATACATCAACTCCTAGATTGCAGAAGTACAAAACTAAGATTTGCTTTTGTGTGTGTGTGGTACTGGGAATTGAACAGAGGTCGATCCTACCTCTGAGCTACACCCCCTCGACCTTTTTATTTTTTGAGACCAGGTCTTGCCAAGTTGTAGCAGCTGGCCTCAAACTTACAATCCTCCTTTCCCAGCCTTCCTATTCTAAGATTTGCATTTTGATCTCCTCATTCAGAGAAACATAATCTAAAAAGTATTTCTCAGAAAATATTTTTAGAATTATTATACCTAATATTTTTAAATCATATCTATAGTTAAGAGAGTTATTTTCTATAGCACTTGGTCCCTCCTTCTTGTTCACTTAGGTGCACATCACTAAAATTTCCAATGTCAAAAATCACAATTAGGTAACTTTACAAGTTGAAGGCTTCTCATATGCAAACTTGGTCTTGATTGACTGTGTATATTAACAAGTCTCAAGATGATAGCAGGTTAGCAGGGAATTATTACTTACTGTTAAGTCATTTGGAATTTTAGTTCTTGGTTTACTTCTTCAATAAAGTCCACAATACTAAGAGACCCACTTTTCCCTCTTGCTCACCTACCACGTTAATACACTGCCCAGACTGGCTGAACCCACCCACCTCTATTCCATTTTTCCAGTTTAATGCCTTTTTCCAGATCTATTGTGAGAAATCCCCAAATTTCCTCCCTCCCAGAAGACTTTTTCTCCATTCTGTCCTACGATCTGCCATTCAATTCATTTTGATTGAATTAAATTGCATGCTTTCTCTTCTTCTGAGATACAGATGAAAAATGTTGACAGCACCATGCTCTAAGGTATACCACTGATATTCTGGTAGCTGACATCAGTGTCATTTAGATGTGACCACTGGGATAGCTATGAACCCAATTGAGTGCACCATGATCTGGGTCCCATTCCTGCATCTCTCCCCAACCTCCTTGGGACTCTCTTGTTCTGAAAATTAGAACAGTATTTGGCAGTACCCTGCCTGGGGCACTGTTTCATTATTTCTCAGAGACTACAAAGAATATATGAAGTGCCATCATAAGAAGCTGGCTCTTTCCTTGCCCAAGAGGTACCAGAAGAAGTACCACATGGAGGTGTGCTCAGCACTCCTGTAGGTAGCCACATGGTAGTGGTCTTTCTCTGGAGGTTTCTAAGAGCATACACTAAACTCATCACTTAGGAGTTGCTCTTTCTCCCAGACAAGTGTGGACATACTAGATACCATCTGCATGTTTTTTCCAATCTGAGATTCAGAGATGTTCCAGGTGTCTGGACATATCAGTACTTCTCCTGAAGCTTTTGCGTAAGCTTCATGTTGTCTTGAAATGATGACTACAGTATTCCAAGCGGCGCCAAATGTAACTGTCTTGTCAAATCAATAGATGAATTTTCAGAGAGACCAAAAATTCTGTCAACCCATTCAGGCTTTTGAAGGCTATGCATTTATTGCCTTTCAATCAACCCAGACACCCAGAATAAATTGAAAGAGAAAAAAAATTCCAGGGTAGAATTTACAGGCAGAGGTTATCCTGATGAAAAATGCAAATAGAGGAGAGAACCAATAAAATCAAATTTTTAAAATCCTATTATCTCGTTTTAGACTCTGCTCACCTCTGCACAATTGTCCATTACGACGTGGTTTCCAGTGTCATTTTAAATACAGCTGACATTGTTTCTGATCTTAAAGAATTTATTTCCCATTACCAAGGCATGACAGTAGTTCCAGCTTGGGATATGTCATTTCTGCCCGGACTAATCAGCTAGCTATTTTACCAACTAGAGGCATAATCACTAGCCATTCTGTGAAGTGTCTGTAAATTCTAAGTATGTCAGTGACTGCAACCCAAGTATGTTGCTAACTTACAGGTACTTCGTTTTCCATTATATAGATTAACAGAAAGAAAGTAGGAGAGGTAGCAGCATCCCTCCTTTGACTAATGTTCTATCTCTTCAGATGGATTCTCTGAGCATTTGTTAGCTAAGAATAACAAAGTGATGATCGCTTTGAAAATGACATCACTGACACCAAAAAAAAACCTTCTTATATATAATGTCTTCAATGCCCTTCAAAAATTATGGTTAATGTCTCTGTAAATAAATTCTCAATCTAATAGATTTGTTGATATAATTATCCCTCTTAAAAGATGTTGGCCCATTGCAATTAGCTTTAAAAAATGACTTTACCACCAAAACATAAACACAAGCACCGCTCATGATTTTTTCAAGCCTGCCACTCTTTAACATGCTGACACTCCCCAAAACCAGAGGGCATAGCCCACAATGTCTGTTTCCCCCAAGTAATCTCTTGATCCAGTGGTCTGAAGTAGCAGTTATTCAACTTTCTATACATTCTAAGGGCTTCCAGATACATTACCCATTTGGCCCTTATCTCAAAACCACTCTGCTGGAGAGTGAGTACACACAGAGGCCATGACGTCACAGAGCCATGGATTTGGACTTAGTCTTGCATGGCTCTTTGACTTTAAGTAAATTGTTGAACTCCTCTAAGTATCTGTTCCCTCTCTTGTAAAGTGGAAGTACCGATAGAACTTCCTTCATATGGCAACTGTGAAATAAGGTGAGGTAAAACAACACGATCCCTGGCCCATAGTGAGCACGTCACATGTGTCCATATGTGAAGTTTCATGTTTATGGAACTCATGTTTTGAGTTTGATAAAGGTGAATCTCCACCATCCAAAATCTTACACCTCTGCATATGCGCCTGTGACTATGGAATGCTGGGAGTCATCAGTAACAGTTCAGATGGTCTCCCGGGAGTTATATGAGCTCTAGAATAATAAACGATTTTTTCTGAATATAGAAAATGCATTTATTTCTGGGAAATTTCTCCTTGCTTTAGTGTCCAGAATATTGATTCGATTATAAGGAACAAAATATGACTGAAATACGTCATCTGTTCCTTTAACAAAAGAAGCACATACCAAATGGTTTTCGTTGGAATTGATTTAGCGTCATGGCAAGACTAATATGGCCCTTAAATGTAAGAAATGAAGTAGGGGCAGGGCTAATTTGATGTTGTTGAGCTCTGGAATAAATGTGGCTTCTAGACTCCTGTAGCTCACAAAGTCCAGGGTTTAGTTAGAGAATCTGCATACCATAAATTGAACCCTCTAGGGGAGGCTTACTACTGCTGTGCCTTAAACCCTGCCGCATCTCAAAGGTGCTATGCTCCAGTCCCAAGGGGATTCTGTTGACTCATTACAGATGGAGAAAAGAAAGCCAGAGTTCTAGAGTTCTCATCTTCTCATGTATTGACTTTCCAGGGGACAAGGAACCAATCAATCATATCTTTCCTCTTTCTAACTGCCCCCCCAGACTCCACCATCAGACTAGAAGAATGCCTCATTGAAAAGTTCTTGGAGTAACAAAACTCTTATTTAAACAAAAGAATCGTCTGTGTTCTCAGTTCTCAGCCCTCTAACATTCAAGGGGAAAGCTTTGGGCTTCTGCCGTGTGTGTGTGTGTGTGTGTGTGTATGTGTGTCCTTTAATTTGAACTACCAGCGAGCAACAGATAGCCATAAGTACCACGATGAAAACACCACATTTTGGCTCACTGTTGGCAATTGTCTATAGAAACAGCCCATATAAATTGGCGTTTGATTTAGAGCAGCATTGACACCTTCTTTTCACCAGGGCTTTCGCATCTGCTCGTTATTCTCCCTGGAGTGTATATTGTCCTGAGATATTCCTATGAGTCACACCTGTATTTCACTGAGGCTTCTGTTCAAACATTGCTTTCTTCACTTCTTTATCAAAAACAACTCAAGTAAACCTTCTGCACCCCATCTTCTGCTTCATTCCACTGTCTTGCTGTTCTTCATAGCAATTAATACCACCCAACACTATTTTATACATTCATTTGTATCTAGTTTTTCTTCTCCACTACAGGTAAACCAAAGCTTCTAGAATGGTTTCAGGTACAGACCAAGGGCTGCGTGCATGTAGGTCACTATCACTATGAACTACATTATGATGTGAGACTGTAATGCACCAATAAAGGTACTTAAAAAATAAAAAGTAAAAAAAAAACAAATTAAAGGAACATTTGATTTTTGTGCTAGCTAAGGCCAGAATATATTCCTTCTTTGGTCAGAGTTCTAGTTCCTTTAAAGGGGTTTTAGAGGCAAGAATATGCAGCCAATGGAGTTATATAATTTTTAGTTTCCAGGTCCTGATGATAATATAAGTTATAAAATATTTTTCCTTTTACTTTTAATAAGACTACACTAATGGTTGACACATTCTATGACATATTTTCATGCTATCATATTCAGTTTTTAAAAATCAACATGTATTTAACTTGTACCCCACTTGTACCCAATTCTAGTGGCTAGAGCTCTAGAAGCACAATCAAGAGACACTTGATTATTACTTGGTAGTTCTGAATATATTTAACAGTCCTCAACAGCCCCTTATCAAATGTCCTTCAAATGCCTGATTCCTTGTAGAAGTCATGAAAACAGAGAAGCTTAACAGGGGCACACCTGGTGGGGAGAGTCGGAAAATTCCAGCCTATTATCAGCACTTGGTTTCTTTGTTCTGCAATGTTGGACAAGCAACCTAATTATTCTGGGCTTCCATTTCCTTGAGAAAAAAAAAAAGTCATAAGTATTGATGGTAGATATTGCATCCCCTTTAGCTCCACTCTGTACCTTAGGGAAATTTCCCCTTTGGGACCTTCTGGGTAGGATGGAAGAGAGGATCTGCCTCCTAAGGAGTAGCCCCTGATTTCTGGGAAAGGGGAAGCTCAAATCAGTAGGGAAGTCTGGTAAGAGCCATTCAGTCACTGAGAACTGCCTTATTGCTTTGTGGCCAGAACTAGTTTGAGAACCAGAAATATTCCAGGAAAGATTTAACTAGATCAGTGCTGCAAGCAATGGGAAGAGAACTGGGAAGAATTTTGTAACTCTTAGGGCTCAGTGAACTTGTGTACCTTGTCTTTAGAGAGTCTATGGATGGAATGAAACCATTCTGACTCTGGAAAGTCAATCTAGATCCTGAATTGAGGACAAAAATAAGATGCTTATTCCATGAGCAGTGGCAAATTTCATTTCTTTACTCAGTTTAACACAACTTGTGCTGACCCTTCTCTTTATGCCACATTCTTAGGAAATTTGTCTATCTTCCCCTTTATTTTCTTTTTTACAATTGGCTTAATGGTGAACACCTATGCCAGTACTGTCTGCAGTGGTTATAAGTTTCCAGTTGAAAGGACAAGAAATTTTAGATCTTCCTGAAAGGGCCCTATAGGCAGTTGAATCCTGGGTAAAAGTTCTTTAATGATGAGTGGAATTAACAATATTGTAACTGTTAAGCTACTAAAAGAAAGACACCATAGAAATGTCAAACACTGCTATTCTTGTTATTTTATTATGAACAACTATTTTCTCTATGAAAAGTGTCTTTACTCTCTATTCACTGGAAAGATCCAGCAAGTGATGCAATTTGCCCAAGGCTCCACAGTGGCCAGATTCCAGGGACCTCAGGAAGGATGCTACATGGTGTGGATTTGAGCTCTAGGGCACCAGAGTGGTGCCTATCACCTCTAGGTTCCCAGTGCTCAGAGAGGGCTGTAGGCCAACTGTGGTGAATTAAAACCCACAAGTAGACACAGAATGACAGCAAGGCCCTCAGTCGATGAAAAAGAGAGTGAAGCTTAGAACCAAGAAGCCATGCTATCACAGAGGGCTGGCAGGCTGCTAAGCCTGGAGAGGATCCTGGTCACATCTTCTTCCCCACACAATAGCTCTCCCCTGGAAGAAAACATCAGTGGAAGTGTGCCACAAGAGCCCCTGAGACATTTTGGCCCCTAAAGAATCTTAACCGTTTTGCATTCATAAATCAAACCTCATAATCATGCCATCCAGTCCTAAAAACTTTAAAAGGATGGTACTAGGCTAGTGAAAATTCATAGGCACCTGCTCTTGATTTACTTCCTGCTTAGAATAATTTTTACACAGCTGTGACATCACAGAATGACTCTGATCAAAGTACCAAACAGTGAGGCTCAGTCAAGAAGAGACACATTGGATGTTTGGATTATGATGATTTCAGCTATTCCTTTTTTTTAACAGCATCATAAGTAATCTGTCATTCTAATAATAATAATTCCCTTTTGACATCATGGAGGTAAGGAGAAATCATCACTGACATCAAAAATGAGGTGATATTTCAGCAGTATTATTTTACAGAAGATAAAATGGAAAGCTTTATTACTCCCCATGCCTTAAAGCAAGCTGAACAAGGCACACGCTGACCTGAGAGCTTATCCACTTCAGTTTCTTCCAGACTGATATGAAATAACTAATTTTAATTGTTCCAACTACTTTCAGAATATAGATTTTTCCCCAAATCTTTACATGTACATGCTGGAAAAAAAATTGAAAATAAGATTTATCTGTTTATAAGAATCCAGGAAAACAAAGAGTAGTCCAATATGACCAAGAATAATCTATAATTTTCATTCTTCAACATCACCTTTTGTTCAAAGTATTTAGGAATTGATTTCACTCAATCATGTGGTCAATATCGGTTGTGTACTGGTGTGTATTACACACTGAACGGGGTGCTAGGAAGACAAAGATGGATAAAACCAAGTCCTAGGTCCAGAGATCAGAGTCTAGACTTAGGCAGACACACAAAGAACTGATCATGAGAAGATATGATGGGTGCTATAGTAGAGGTGTGTTCGAGGGCTATAGGATGAAGTAAGCAAATCTGTGTGGTGGAAGAGGAGATGATTTCACAGAGAGCATCATTTTAGGCAATTCTTAAAGGATAGGCTCATCCTGCAGAGACATTAGATGAGGGAACTCTACATAGAGGGAACAGTGTTGGCAGAGAGAAGAAGGCATCAGGTGCACTGGGCAGAAAGAACTCTGTGTTCCTGGGGACCAGGAGTGAAGATACCTGGGCCTCCTCGGCACACGTAGACTGGAGTAGGAATCTTCATTTCATGCAACACCACCCCTGCTGGGTGATCAGTGTTCAGGGTAACAAGGATAGAGATTAAGAGTACTTCACCTTAACAAAATTTCTTGGGTTCATTATAAGAAAAAGAACACAATTTTCTACCAAGGAGACCATGAAGGTCATTCTTAGCCTAGAAGATAAAAGAATAAGTATGTAGATTTAAGTAACTCATTGGAAAATTCCTTTTAGAATTTTCTCAGGTTTTTGTCCTTCCACCATTCTGTCAATGTGAGTATAGGGATTTTTCTTTTCTTAACCTCAAATTTCTCATATAAATGGAGATTCTGAGAGGAGGAAAATGATCTTCCTAGAGCCAAAAGTAGGGGGGAAAGCCAAAAAACAAAAATCCATGTGCACTCAAATCTTGGATGGTAAAATGAATCAAAGTAGATAGCAAAGACTAAACCTCAATCACCTGAGTACTTTGTCTATACACTGCTGGGTGAATGGATTCTTAGAAATCCCTCTGAATTGGGCACAGCATAAGTAAAACCTACATTTCAGGCAGCCTGAGGTTCACTGAGATATACTATTTAGTAAAACCTGAAGCTTTAACAATAATGAGGTTTTCCTCATTAGGAAAACTATTTGTTCTTCAACTCATTTGTTTCTAATTTTCAATGGCTATTTAGCCTTTATACTAACAGTAGCAACCTTTGTAAACAGTGTTATCTAATCACCCAATCCCTTTGTTCCAATCAGATCTGTGCATGTCGCAGTTATAACTTATCTGCAGTTAAACTATTGTTCTCAAGGTAACATCAACTGATGATATAAAATATGAATTTTATAATTGTGCCAATATCCAATACTATAAGTGGGTATTTAAAAAATCAAATACAGTATAAGGGTACTGATTGGATTTTCAATATGAGCGAATTTCTACTCTTTCTCTCTGCTTCTCCCTAGAAAATAAACTTTTATATTCCTGGATTGAATGCTGAATTATTTTTTTTTTTTTGTTCTGGAGACTGAACCCAGAGGCAATCTACCTCCAAGCTACACCCCAGCCCTTTTAATTTTTTAAATTTTGAAACAGGGTTGCACTAACTTGCTGAGGGTCTTGCTAATTTGCTGAGGCTGACCTCAAGCCTGCAGCCCTCCTGTCTCAGCCTAACAAGTACCGGAATTATAAGCATGCGTCACCACATCTGGCTTGAATTGCTTTTTAAAAAACAAACTTTCAAGAAATTTCAAAAAAGAGATCTCTCCCTTTCTCCCTACTTTTACAGTGTCTACAAATACATTATCTTTCTATCAAAGATAATATGAAACTTTGGTGCTTTGTTGCAGGTCATTAGTTGAGTTGCTTTTTATGCTTGATTTTATTTTTCTTTTTCAAACCTCTTTTTCTTTCCCAGATAATCAATGTTCTCAATTGCTCTCAAATGCATCTATTTCCTTCACCACAAAGCTGGTGTAACCCCATTGGAGTACCCTCCCAAACCATCCAAGAACCATTGAAGAGTAGATCTTTTTGTTTAAGTCAGCTCTCCAGATTGAAGGAGAAATCAAACCCCAGTTGGCTCTTGGCTCTTTTTCATTACCATATGCAGAGGCTAGGGAAGAGAACTGGACATAAATGAGTTTGGGTATGTGGTTGGTTTCTTTGCACGTGCTAAAGTAACACAGAGCTGATACACAATAAACAAACAAGCATTATGGGTTGTTTTCAGTCACTTTATAGACATACGCATTCATAAATTTTGATATGGTTGTAAGAAGCCGACTTTGATGGGACCAAACTCACAGACAAGCTTTCGATCACCAGAGCAACCACAGTCTAACTTTATGTTGACAATTTATCAGCCCTTCTCCGTCAAGGAAAATTGTTTTTTAGTGCTTGCCTATTAGCAATCACATGCATAATATGAAATTGAGTTTTGGGGAGGACGGCCTACCATCTGTCTTTCAGATATTTTTTTTTCAACATTTCATGCTCAAGTTCAACTCTCTGTGTATCAGAATGCTGCAAAACAGGCTTCACCCATAATATGGGTACTTAGCAAGAGAAATGGGCCAGATACCAATGTAATATTTTAAGTTTCAGACTTTTAAAAAGGAAAGTCATTGATACCCCAATCTGTGCATTATCTTTTGAGTATACTTCAAATTCTGCCTGCCTCTCGAAGCCAACTTTGGTATGGCTGGTTCTTTGTAAAGAAGAGTTCATTTGTGTGCTTTAAGAATGTTAAAATATTTGTACAAAAATAAAAACTAAAGCAGGATTATAGGCATGGTGGTGCACACATGTAATCCCAGTACTTGAGAAGCTGAGACAGGAGGATTGGCCAGCCTCAGCAACTTAGCGAGGGCGTCAGCAACAATTTAGTGAGACCCTGTTTCAAAATAAAAAATAAAATAGGGCTTGGAGTGTGACTTGGAGGTAAAATGCCCCTGGGTTCAATCCCTAGTACCACAAAAATAAGTAGATAGATAAATAAATAAATATTTAGAAATTGGAATGCAACATAAGGTTAAAAAAATAGAGCTCTAACAGGCTAATGTGAAGAAAGAAGATATATATAATTTCACTTCCAAGTTTCAATATTCTAAGATTTTTTTCATTAATAACACTGTTTTTCTACAATAGTACCTGCCTCAGGGAAGAATTGGTACTGGTGCTCTCAGGATTATATTTCTCAAAATATGCTTAAGATGATTCTCTTAAATTGATAACAAAAAAAAGGGGATGAAAGAAAATAACACTCTCCACAATGTAGAAGGATTGCTCAAAAGAACATTCCAAAGCCTTCCATGTGTAACTGCATTTGTGTGGCAGGGCATTTATTATGCTATAAATTCCATCACTGATTTTGGCCAGTTTGAATTGATTCTGCAGTAACTGTAAGTAATGAACCTTCCAGAGCCAAAGAGGGGAGGAAAAGAGGAGGAGGAGTAGCCAATGCACTTGCGGCTGTGGGAATACAAATCATAGGATTCATTTAGTCACAGCCTTTATCAGATCATGCAGCCAATACCTTACAAAGAAGACAAATATATATCCAGAAAAATCTACAGGTTCCTTGATCTGACTTTAGTGGCTTCAACAGGCAAACACAGTAAGACTACTTCTTGAGGAAAGGAAGCAATTTATTTCTTCCCGAACCTCTCCCTCCCAAACTTGTTCCTTCTCATCTTCCCCTCCAAGCAGCAAAAGCAATAAAATATAGAGTTTTCTTTCCCTAGATGCTATATAGTTTGTATCTTAAATGTCTCCCAAAGAACTGTATATTAAAGACTTAGTCCCCAGGATGGTGCTATTGTGAGGTAGAGGAGCCTTTAAAAGGTGTGGCCTAGGGGGAGGTCTTTAGGTCATTGTGGCGTGGCCTTGAAGGGGATTATGGGAACCTTGGCCTCTTCCTTATTCTTTCTTTTGCTTCCTGGCCATGAGATAGGCAGTTTAACTCTGTCATGTCCTCCATGATGTGTTGCCACAGGATCAAAGTGATGGGGTCAATTGATCATGGTATAAAACTGTGAGCCACAATATATCTTTTCTCTTTATAAGTTGATTAGGTATTTATTATAGTGACAGAAAGCTGACTAACGCATGAGGGAAGCTTGGCCTCTCTCCATTCCCAATGGCTAGAGCTGGATGGATTCTCAGCCCAGAAGAGGCTCCCAAGAGGCTGAGGAATAATAATCTATTCTGACATTTGTAAGGAGGAAAATCAGTTATCCTGGAGAATGTGATTCCTGAGCCTACTAAGAAAACAATATAACTAGTGAGAGGAACAGCAGGAGAAACACTCACTCACAGGTACCCCACGAACCCCCTGAGGTAGTGACTGGAGAAAGAAGTGGGTGAAGGAATGGAGCTGAGGCAACAGTACCCTGTACCACAGTGAAGCAGGACCAGCTAATGTGAGAGGGCTTTTTCCTGATATTCTTTAACACTGAGCACAAGGAAATAAGCAGAGTATATGTGAGGAATGGAAGAGTGTGTGATTTGGGATCATAGATAGCAGTATAGATAGAGCAGGTGAGAATCTTGGAGCAGCAAAGGGGGGAGAAGGGTCTGGAAAAGGATGATGTCCAAAGATGCATTTCACTTACTAGGGAGACCAAGAAAGTATGCATTTCATTCTTGCCTGGCTCTCTCTCCTCTTTGACCTAGTATTCAGGAATGCTTCAGGGCAGGGAAGGGACAGTAGGCTGAGGTCAGGCCCAAAGTGCTGGCTCCTTGGTGATAGAATTGGCCTAGGGAGGCCATGGCTTCAATGGAATGTAGGCAGGCAACCTTTTATGTCAATTCTGTGATCTGTGTTCCCATCCCACTGAATTTTCAACAAGCCAGAGGTACAGACAGATAATCCATCTTAGAGAATGGAAAAGCATCTTCACTGTCCTTTGCCCAAGAACAAATACCAGACATTCTTCTGAGAGTCTTTCCCTGTATTCTTCTCCCTATGCCTCTTTAAAATCATTGACCTGCGGAAGTAAAGGTTCTTCAGACGTGGTATTTGAGTACTATGAGGTGGAGCTGACAGAATGGACCATTTGGAACCTCTTTGAAACATGCACATTTCTCATCGGGGTAACTGCCATGAAGTGTCTCACTGAAGAGACCATAGATACAGCCATGGATACAAAAGGGGATGCCACAGTCAGTTGTAGCAGGCAGACACTGGACAACAGAAGGGTGACAAGCCCAGAGTGGACATTCCCAGCTCCTAAGGAAACCCCACCTGTGTGTCACTTGTTACTAATGGTATTATTGGAGCTCACCGCCTGTCACGCCTCCCAGCATCTTCCTGGCCTGGCTACTTGGGCACAGCATGAGGGAGTAGGCAAGTTATGGGCCAATGAAAAGAGCTGCAGAGTCCTGCCTTAAACCCTATTGTAGTATGGGAAAAGAATGAGTTTCAAAAGATTGCAAATAATTTTAGCTCCATTCATAGAGAACTTGCTTCCAAACTGTACCAGAGGGCTCTATAGTATGCACAACACACGGGCCCCTCTAATTCAATTCAGTCTCTTATTTTCAGTGGTCTTGTTGGGATTTGAACAGGTCATTTAGAAAATCAGAATTAGTAAGAAAACTGAAATGCTAGAGAACTTCCAGAACTGTCTGAACTGTATTCCAGGAGTCAGGAAGGAGATATAGAATGGGCCTATAGACAAAGAGAATCATGGTTGTATGTCTTTCCAAAATAACTAGTTAATTCAGTAGTGATATTTATGACCAGTTAAGACTACCACAGGGTCACTTAGAGAGTTGCATAAAAATTAGTCATTAATTAAGTAATAAAATATTTGTACAGAAGTTGATTCACACATATCACTGGAATCAAAAATCTCTGCAGCTATCAACTATGTGATATTAATTGTTCTAGCCCAATAAAGCTACCAAACAGAAATTAATAAAAACTATCTGTAAATTATTATAAAAGTTGAAATTAATCATCAATATAGATACTTATTAGTAGCTTTTATATGTATATTAAATAATATAAAAAATAATCATGTTGATGGCATTTTGGGTGACTTGGTAGAGCATATAGAGCCCAGGTCTTGGACTCAACAAGTGTAGGTTTTAGACCTGTTTTGCTGCTTGGTATGTATTTGACCTTAGGGAGTTCATTTAGCCTGCCTGAGTCTATTGAAAAGGAATAACAGATATTCCTTGTATAGGAAGAATAAAGACTGCCACTTAGCCAGAAAGAAAAAAAAAAAGAAAAGGAATAATAGCACCTCTTCTGAAACATCATAGAGTTATTATGAGGTTACTGTAAGATGTTATGAGGTTATAAGTAAACCCTGACTGTGACTACCCCATATTTTATATCTAATATATATGTATGTATGTATTTTTTATATTGGGGGTAAAACCTAGGAGCATTCTACCTCTGAGATATACCCCTAGCCCTTTTTTAGTTTTTATTTTGAAACACAGTCTCACTAGGTTACTGAGGGGCTTGCTAAGTTGCTGAGGCTGGTCTCTAACCTGTGATCCTCCTGTCTCAACCTCCCAAATACTGGGATTCCAAGCCTGGCTCCCATATTATCTTTACTGGAGTATAACTGTGAAGGTTAATATTTTAGCATTTCAGAAGATATTGACTTAGCTTATGTTTATCACTAGGAATTGACCACTTCCTTGTGTTGTTTCTGTTCTTAGAGCATTTATTTTTGTGAAGAAAAACTTTTTAATAGAAGCCTTCAGATTACTCATTTCTGAAGAGGGCAGAGGCATACAGATGTATGTTCATAAAGAGGAGGGAGGTAGAAGTTAGAGTCTGTGGGTTGCCTCATGGTAAAGATTTATATGGAAGGGACCTTGAGTCCAGGTTTATGGAATTAGGCCACACAATGGACCTGTGAGCATTGTGGACCTCTTAGGGCTTCTTGTCATTATTGCCTTCATTGGTTAATGTTAAAGATGATCTATGTAGTGTTAATATTACCCAACTTTTAATTCGATTTTCATTGATTAGTGACTGGAATTTTTATGTATCCCTCCTTGCACTTGGTATAATCAGTTACAAGAGTCTATAATTAATGCTATAAAGACATTAGGTTCCTAGAGGTAGAAATGGTAAGAGTATTCTCTTCAGTGCCCAGATAAGCCAAACACCCCTACCATAGAGTAAACTCACTGGACACTTTTTTGTAGTTTCAGTAAGATTCCCCCCCTTTTTTCCCAGTATTGGGGATTAAACCCAGATCCTCACACATGGTAGTCAAGCAGTCTGCCACTTAGCTATATCTCTGACCTTCTTGAAGTACCCAGTTGGGTTCAAGGAATAACCAACCCCTAAGAAGAATCTTGCCAATATTGACATATTAAAGGGAAATCCATATTAAAAGATTTTTGAAGTAGAACAAGGAGCTAAACAGTTTTAGACTGCTCAGATGAATCAAAATAGGAATCAAGAATGGCAGGAGATGCAGGGTAGACTGTGAAAAAGAGGAGGAATGGCAGAATTAGATTTTATTGCATGATTATAACCAAACACTTCATCCCTCTTAGCCTCCAGTTCCCTATTTCTAGAATGGAGATACTAGTGTCTTCTCTACCTGCCTCTGAGGCTCTTGTAAGGATCAAAAGAAATAACATTAGAACTCTGTGAGTTCTCATGCAGTAGATAGATGTAGGGTCATTCAAGCAGTCGGTGATCCCATAGTCTGGGGCCTGTGAGGTATACAGAGAAATAAAAGACATATGCTGTGCCTCTAAGGAGAAAAACAGAGAGATGGAGGGAAAGGCAGAGACAGGAAGAGAACAGCCGCCACTAACAGGCACCTAGTGTTGATAAGGTAGGAGAGGCAATGATCACTGTCTCATTTGGTTCTTTCAGCAATTCTATAAGACAGGGATGCAAAGGATCATCATCCCTATTTGGCACATAGGAAGCAGGCTCAGAGAGCTCATGTGGCTGTTCCAAAGTTCATATCACTCCTGGTCTGCTTTCCTTATTGTAAAGATACTTTAGGAAGATAAATTTGACAGCAAAATGCAGGTGGGGCCAAAGAGGGGGGAAAAATCAGTGACTGGGCTTGGGGTATAACTCAGCGGTAGACTACGTACTCAGCACATATGCACAAAGCCTGAGTTCAATCCTTAGCACCAAAAGAAAATAATAATAAGAAGAGACCAGTTCGGAAGCTGCTGGCCAAGTGGCCCAGAGATGGGATTTCAACAGTCTGTATTAGAGTAAGGGTACTGAGAATGGATGTAATTTCAAGGGTAAGAGACATGGTAAAGAAAGAAAGAAAGCTCTCAGGCCTCGATGGTTGACCTGATCTGGGAAGTGAGAGAGAAAGAGAGGACCAAAAATGAATCTGAGAGAAGCATTGCACTCAATAATTCTACCTTTCAACTCTGATGAAATGGAAGGGTTACCAAAATAAAGAGTGGTCCAAGGTGGAAGCCCGAGCGAGTAGTCGAACCTCCTCCTATGCACATTCATTCTGTATCTCCATCTGCACAGGGAATTGGCTCTTCCTTTTATTCCTCTTTCTGTTATATCCCTGCTCATGCTCTAATTAGGTATAGATAGATGAACTGTGAGCACCCTATTAATTATGGTAACCCCAGCACCTAGCGCAGAGATAGACCTGATAAAGGTGAAACATGCATTGGTTGGTTGTTGACTGATTGAATTCTCAGGTCAAGTCATATAATCTTTGCTTCAAAATTCTTCAGTGGCTCCCCTTTTGTCTATATGACAAAGTCACAATTTCCTCATATGACTTTCATCGCATTCCACAGTCCAGCCACTTCCCCTGCCTTGGTATTTCCCCACCTACGCTGCTCTCGTCTCTCTGTATGCCTCTCGATTCCTGAACACAAAATGCAGTTTCATATGTCTGTGCTTTTGCTCATAATAGTTCACCAACCTAAATGCCTGTCGACTCCTACTTGCCCATAAGAATTCCGCTTAACACAGCCCCCTCCATGAGAGCCTCTCCATCGTGCCTGGTCAGGCCAGTTCTCCTCTTCTTTGCATCCTCACATGCTATAGGTCTCATGAAGGGTTTGGCTATATGTCCATCTCCCTGACAAGTGTGCCCCATGGGGTCTAGCAGAGTGCTAGCTCCTACTAAGGGCTCAAATAAGGGAAGATAAAGAAAAGTGACAACAAAAGAACTATTTAGGAAGAAGATGATGAGCTTGATTTTTACAATCTCTTATAAATTTATCCCTTTTCTACATATTTATCTCAGTGAAAAGTAAAAAATCATTTAAGCTGTGTATTTATACAAAGGAAACTGCTTCCCTTTCTTTGCCGATTAAGATGCAGGGTAGTTTTATTTTAATATCCAGGGTTTTTCTAATTCCTTACTCAGCAGAAAAAGCTCACTCAAACAAAAGGAAGAAACTGACATATTTCAGATTGACAGATGTCAAGGGACACTACCATCTAATTTCCTTGTTGATTAATTTGAAGGTAATTTCCTGGTAACCCAGGCTTCCAAAAATGTATTTTAAGTGGCATGTTGGTAAAAGAAAATTAATTTCTCTGCGTTAAACTTGCCAGCTTTTGAATTAATTGCATGAGCATAACAATCAATTAATAAATGTTAAGCAAACAAGGGAAAATCAGTCAATTAAAAAATGACAAAATTGATTCCAAGGGTAGATAAACCAAAAGATTGTCATAATGCTCATTTCTAAGTTTAGATAGCCTGCTCTGTACAGTCTGCCTCCCACTTTTCTACCCAGCATTCAAATTGCTGAAGCTTTATTATAATTTCTTATAAATAAATTACCACCTAAGCCCTCCATGCTGCTTTATCAGGATTAAAGAAACCAAACACAAGCAGCAGTCCTCCAGCAGGGACCAGAGGAAGGTCATTGCTTCTGGAAGGTGCGCCACCCACAGTACTCTGCAGAAGGGTTTTTAAAAGGGGAGCCTTTGCAAAGTGTGCCAGCATTCTCTAAATATCTGCCAACACACTCTGCAGGGAGGAAGTGCTGGATATTGTCTTCCTTTATTCTTGATTATAAACCCAGGTGTCTTCCAGAGACTAGGTAAAATGGGAAATGGCAGGGCCCAGAGAGAACGTCTGCCACCTTAGAATATCCAAATTGAACCTTAAACACAGTGCCCTCCATACTTTAATATCTGGGGTTGGATATGGGCTGGGATGCATGGATTTACCCTCCCACTCTGGGTCTGGAAATGTGTCCCCACACTTGAAAAGATAGGTGCTTTGGAAATAATGTTTAAAGAAAGTATATGAAGAATAAAATTTGTCTAGTGAAAACACCTTGCAGGCTGCAGGGGCTTCTTTACTATGGAACGTTATTGTTGTTATTTGCTGGGTCTGCTCTGCTTGTCTTTAGTCCTGACTCAGTAGTGTGTTTTATCAGAAAATCTATCCCTTGTCCTCTCAGACATGGACTTTAAAACAAAAAAAAAAATCAGATTGTGGCATTCACATCATTAATTTCCCTATTTTGCCAAGGGCATTTATTATAATGGTTATGCATAAAACTTCTGGAACTATTGCATCTTAGCATATAGAAGATCTCTGAATAAAGTTTGGGGAAAAATATTGACACTAAAGAAGAGCACATAAACTTCTATATCCAACTGAATCTTCATTTGAATATTGGCAATTTCCCAATTATAATGTAACCAAAGCCATCTCTGAAACATTTGACCCTCTACCAGCCCTTTCCATCTCAGTCAG
Source organism: Glis glis (assembly GCA_004027185.1). Lineage (NCBI taxonomy): Eukaryota > Metazoa > Chordata > Mammalia > Rodentia > Gliridae > Glis > Glis glis. Next base: position 92,492 of record PVJS01000265.1, read on the forward strand.
TGGCACCACCCCAGGCTCTGGACAAAAGCTTTGGCATGTCCTTCTATTCCAGTCTTTACCACAGCCCCCACATTCAATACATCAGCAACTCTACCTCTGTCAAGTTCTATCAACTCTACCTTCACAGTTCCTCTAAAACCCAACTACACAGCACCGTTTCCTCCTGAGCTACCATCTTTTCCCTCACCCGAGTCTACAGAAGCCTCTGACTTGGCCTCCCTGGTTTCACCTGGGCCCCCAGAGCAGCCAGAAACACTGGTCAGTTCTCAGCAATCCCTCTTTGGCGTCTTCATCACTGTATCCTGAGAGCTTAGGACACTGCCTGGCAACAGATTCAGCTCAGCGATGCTTTCAAATGAATGAAATTGTGTAGTTTGGAGGAGGTACACAAAATAATTCAGGGACATTCAGACAATTGAGAAGCATTATCTGATCATGTAGAGACCAGGAAAGAGTAGGACACCTGTCCCTGAATCTGAACAATTCACACACCTACTAATCAACTGCTCATCTCATCTCTCCCTTTAAAATGTTACGGAAAAGGAGATACAGGAAATGAGTGGGGTTCACTGCTCAAAGCCTGTTCGTTGGGGGTTATGTCTGCCCAAATCAAAGTAGAAATTTAAGCCAGGCATGGTGGCGCATGCTTGTCATCCCAGTACTTGGGGAGGCTGAGACAGAAGGATCTCAGGTTTGCAGCCAGCCTCGGCAACTTAGCAGGCCCTCCACGACTTAGACCGTTTCAAAATAAAAAATAAAATAGGACTGGGATTATAGCTCAGAGGTAGAATGTCCCTGGGTTCAATCCCCAGTACCAAAAAAAAAGGTAGAAATTTAAAATTGGAGTACCAGCCAGGCATGGTGGCACACACCTGTAATCCCAGTACTTGGGAGGCTGAGACAGGAGGATCACAGGTTTACAGCAAGCCTCAGCAACTTAGTGAGGCCCTCCACAACTCAGTGAGAACCTATTTCAAAATAAAAAATAAAATAGAAATGGGGGTATGGCTCAGAGGTAGAATACCCCTGGGTTCAATCCCCAGTAACACACACACACACACACACACACACACACACACACACACACACAAATGGAGTGCTGAATGTTGTTTTAAACATCCGCATCCTTACCTGGCAGTTATAGTAGCACAAGTTGCTCCAATAATCAAAAGAATCATTACTTATTTTGCTAAAATCCCAGGGAAATAGCACAAGATGTGATATTTTGGCACTAATGAGGTTGTGCCCGAAGAAGTGTGATTTTAATTATGATAGATTTGGAGAATCCATTGCAAAACTGCAGGAGAACAGCATGCTCTACCCAGTTCCAGGGAAAGTGCATTAATATCCCATGTTTTTGTTTTATTTAGTCTTTGCTAGCTGTGTGGAGAATCACCTAAGGTAATAGCAGAGCTAGGAGGGACTACATCAAATAGAACCTTACAAAGAAACTTTATTTTCTCCTCCCATACTATGGATGGGGACTGCACTACAGAGGAATATTTGTCTTGAGTTGTCTTACAAGCTTACGAGAGTGATTTGCTTGACCACTGACAGTTCTGATGCCGACACAACCTTTCCAGTGACTTCCATCCTTCAGAGGTTGAAAGTGACCACTTGAGTGCACAGGTTCACCGTGCCGCTGCATGGGCAGATGGAGGGAAGGAATTCTGTCGAACGGCACTTCATTCAAAAGACGGATCTGAGTTGGGTCTGAAAGCTCTTGCTAGAAGTCTGCGTATGAGCAGTGTTGCTGATTACTTCATTAGAACCCTGTGCGCTTCGAGAGCCATATGCTTTCAAGTTTCTTTAAATGGTATTAGGGAAAAATATCCTCAAGGCATTATTTTTAAAGGGGACTTCAAACGTTCCCCAAGAAAAAAAAAAGTACAGCACGTTTGAACTCCGGGGGGTTGCAGGAGAAATCTTACTTAGCAAGACTGTGAAAACGGAGCCTTCTTTTCAGTTTCAGGGTAAAGAAAGTGTTGGTCACAATCAGGGATAAATTTGAAAAGTGGATGGAGAAAGATGCAGAAAATCTCCAAATCCTTGAATCCTTGCCATAAAATAGCAAAGAAGATGACTTGGGGAAGGAAATTTCTTTAAAAAATAGTTCTCATTTTTTATATTTGAAGGAATAAGGAGACATGAACACTCTCCCCATATCTTTCAGAGAGCAAAACTCTATAAATTCTTCCCATTTCATTGCATACACATCTAAAATGAGTCCTCACCGCACCCCCACAAGGGTTGCATGGATTTCACCCTTACATTTAAAGACCTGGAGAGCAAGGCCACAGGAAGGGGTAAAGCGATTCCTTTTGAGTTTCCCTGAAGAAGTTCTGTTCCAGAGGTCAAATCAAAGAGACACTTCTCCAAGTTCAAACCCTCCTTTTAAAATAGAACCCAACCTGATCTCATTTAATGCATTGATGTCGGGTTTCTTAGGCATTACAGTTGCAGTCTTACATATCAAAAGGACTCTTGAGAAATTCGCTCGAATTGATAATTCTAATTTCTTATGTATAACTACTCTATATTCACTCAGGACAGCTGCATTGTATGCTAAACCACGAATCGTAAAAACGGGTCCCTTTGTATGTAGGTTTGTATTAAATTGAGACGCTCTCCTTTTTTTCCCGTGTTTGGTCCCACACTTGAGTTCCTGGTGTCAGTTTGTATTTGGCTTCTGGAGCATATTAAAGTTTTTCTAGTGCTTATGATGTTTTTGCCAAGAGCACACTTGCAGCAATCTGCACTAGAACAGTCTTTGTGCCAATTACTTCAAAAAGTATTCTTTAAAATAAAAAGGGGAGGGGGCTCTTTTTGTAGGGGTATGTGTGGAGACTTTCAGGTTATAGTGTGATGGTTTCAATTTTAATTTTTAAACTCAGTCTTCCCCAAATAATGACTAGTACAGGCTCTGGAAGATACCCCTTTGCTTTTCCAAGGCTTGTTTTAAGCCTTTCTACAAAATGGCAATCTGATAAAGACATACAGAGAGCAGCGGGAATCGGTGGTATGGAGGAAACTGCCATCGCTGCTGACACCACACCCTCAGCTATTTAAGCAGCTTTGGAAAGGAAACTGCTAGAAGCTTGTTAAGGAGTTTCCAAATGTGTGGCTGTAAATGACTGTGTCTAATCATGGCTGAATAAACCAAGTGCAGCAAACGAGCTGGTGACATGCACAGAAACCGTGCAAGCGAGTGTTTGAAATTGTGCATGCTGCTGGGTAACGACCCAGGTCAGCACCGGGGGTCTTTTGAAGGTTAAAACCCTCAGTTTGATCAAGTCAGTTAGATCTATCAATTGATAGATAGGTAAACAGACAAACATTTGGGAAAACAAAAGAGGAAAACGGAAGGGAATACATCTTGAAATGCTCTACTGAATGGAAGAAAAAGCAGTGGGCAAGTGATCACTTTTAGGCTTGATGACTAAGGAGTTTTATGTCTAAATTTGGGGAATATTCAAGTTTAAAATGATTTTTCAAAATACATATGACCTACCTGACATGACGTGTGTGTTTTACCTCCAAGCTATACCTCCAGCCCTTTTGTAAAATTTTGTTTTGTTTTGTTTTGAAACAGGGTTTCGCTAGGTTGCTGAGAGTCTTGCTAAGTTGTTGAGGTTGGCCTCAAACCTGTGATCCTCCTGTCTCAACCTCCCAAGGACTGGGATTATAGATATGCATAACCATGTCCAACTGCTTTAAACAATTTTAATTATCAAAAATACAATTATCCTATTACTCCTCATCATCATTATAATAATAATTATTATTATTGTTAGTGCTTCTCCTTGGGAATGACTAATTTTAAAAAAATCCACCTCGGGAGCCAGCTGCACTGCTCTCCCCTGAGGACTAGTCTGCCTGTCTATATGGACCATTGTCTTTAATTCTTCACCCTCTGAAACTGAGGAAGACAAGGGTTGCTGGCTTCCACATCTAAAAGTTACCCCTCTAAAGGTTTTCCTTTATTATCGAAATGCAAAGGTTTATTCTCTACCAGCAGTTAGGCTGGGTGGCGGGATGGAGCAGGCTGCCCACACTCGGGGCTGCCTTCACATTTTCTCTCACAGCAGAATGGCAAGACTACCATCTTCATGCAGATGAGCTCTCAGTCCGTGGCGCACAGCTGTCTTTGGACATTGGCTGCATTTGTTATAGTTTAGAGTGTATGAAATTCTGCTAGCGAACTCAAGAGAAACAAAAGCAAAGAAGCTAACTTAGAACAAGTTTGGTTGTTAAGCTCAAAAACCTTAAGTAAGGTGTCAAACAAGGACAGGAAACATCCTTGCATATGTTTATATGCACATATTATATATTATTTATTTCCTAATAAGAGTCTATAGGTTCCAAAGAAAACATATCAAAACATTGTGTGTAGTATTTCTTCCTGGAAAGAGAAGACCGGAGGTGGGAGTAGGAAGACAGATTTTATTTTTTGCCAGGCATGGAACTAGTTCCTAGTCTTCTTTGTTTCCTGATGTTGTTGGGAAATATAGTCACAGTCAAGATGGGGGCACTAAGTGCCCTCACAGTGCCCTCAAGATGGGGGCACTAAGCCACAAGGGGCCTGGGGGACCATGTGGGGTGATACCTCCCTTTACATCAACTGATAGAGGAATAAAAAAGTTGCCCTCTACCGTGGTACAGTGGTCCTCTGTCCTTCTCTAGGAGACTTTAATAAAGTAACTGAATCAAACGAAATTTGATCAGATGTGTATAGTTCAGCCTTCTTGCTTTGCCCCTTAACAATTTATCGAGGTGTTTCTACCATGGTCCTGTTTTATTAAATGATATTTGAAGTGTTCCACTCTCAGAGAAAATGTGGTTTATATCCTTGGCATACATTTACATAATCTCGTTAAGGAGATCTCAACAGCTTAGTTAAACTGTACCAATGAAAAAAAAAATCTTATCTTTAGTAGAAGAAATCTCCAAAGGGAACAGGAAACAAATATGGGGTCTGGGCCCATTTTGAGAAGCTAAAGCTGTCATTGTAATTATATTTTTTTAACATTATGTATTTGAAGTTTGTTAAAAGAGATGGATGAGAAGTAATTGATATGTTTGGAGGATATAGTCATGTAAGAAGAGAATGCTGTGTCTAATGTATATTAAATGTAGGTTTTAAAAATAATTTTTTATCTGTTGCCTTAGAAAATATTTCTGCATTAAAGATAAAAGAACAGAAGCAAGGGTGATGAATTAGCAGCAATCTTGCAGCTCCTCACTGGAGCCATCGAATTAAGGGTTAACCTCTCAGGATCCCCTGAATTAATCAGGAGCTGAGCCAGGGGCAGGCCCAGTGCGGGGGAGGGGATTGGCAGTGCACAGCCTCCCCCAGGATGCTCCAGGCACAGCAGTGCAGCCCACTGTGGCGTGGCCACTGAGAAAACACAGACCTTATCTCAAAGAAAGGATCCGGGATCCTCCATCAACCCAGGCCTTCTGTTTATCACACACCCATCCTCCATTTTCAAAGAACCAAAGGCCAAGGGTTATAGACTACAGAGTAGGACTTTTTCAGTACAGATTTCATTGTAAATATCTGTTCATCGTTCTTTTCTGATTTGGAAGGCAGTCTGAGATGTGCCGCTGGGTCATCTTTACTCCTGGAGAGAGAAGTTGCAGCTGGTAGACAATCTGTCCTGCCAACCACTGCCATTCTGAGCACTTGGAAGGCCTGGCAGAATTGAAATTCTTAGGCCCTCCCTTGATTTAGAGAATCTGAAGTTGCACAGATGGGACCTGGGAACCCATACTACTTATAAGCATTCCAAGTGATTCTTGTGCAAGTCCAAATTTAAGAACAACTAACCCTAGAGGTTGTTTTTGTTTATCTGTTTAAAAGAGATCCCTGGTATCAACATTCGGTATCTTATACTTTCCCTTATGCACCAGGCCCATTTAGTCATTTTAGATATTTGTCCACTAAAACGACTAAATAGACTTTGTCCTTAGGAGTAGGAATGCCCATGTTCATATCCGTGCTTGTGCCAGAGTCTGTTTTGCTTCAGGATTTTAGGACCTTAGGGAGAGAAGAGAAAGTAGCCCCTGACCTCCTTTCTTTTCCTCTACCTTCCAGTCTGGGATGCCCTTCTGTATAGCTTCAGATTGGTCCAGTTCCCAAACCAACCTTCACTGAGTCTTTTCAGGAATCAGACCAAGCATCCACCACTGTGCCCGAAGCCATCACTCTTCCTGCCTACCTCATTTCCATTCAAACCAAATGGAAGATCACGGAGTCCCTGAGAATTAACACTTTTGATGTAAGCGTAGCCCTCTTACCCAGCAAGACTGGTTTCTGTCAGGGTTTCTTCCTTAACTTTGGCCAGAATTCTCCCTGGTACCCAATCTTCCCTCCTCTCTTCTGCATCACCAAAGCTGCTCTTAAGTGTAATCTGAAACCCTGACACCCTCTCTAATTCTTACTGGACTTGTGTCCTTAAGAGCTGAATCTTACCCATATACTTCCTGTCCAATAGTGAATATCCCTGATCTTAAGGAAAATATTTGGGTCAAACTCCTAGAGAGACTGTCACCACCCACTTGCTTCCTGAGTTCACAGCCATCTCCATGACCAGCTGATGACGGCATCCCAGGACCGACTTCCTGCTGATAGTGCACTTCCTCCTGAATCTCCCCCATCTCACTTCTCCCTTGATAAGGCAATTTCCCCTATTCTGTCTTTTTCTTATACCCCAATTGCTAAAATCCCATTGTGACTTATGACAAAGCCTACAGTTTTAGGTCTAGAATCAGTTTCTGGAAGTAAAATCTGAGATCCTGAAAAAGGAAGGGAAATGACTATCATTCTTCTGCCTCCCAGAGGGCCTAAAGGTTACACACCCTCTTCTCCATGGTGCCTGCTTCTCTGGAAAAGTACCTAGGTTCAGGTACTTAGGTTTGGGGAGTAGGGGGTTGTTGGTTTTCAGACATTGGGCAAAGACCTCGGTGGCAGGAGTCAGACAGACAGATAGACGGAAGACCTGTTAAAGTCAGAGTCTGCAACCTCTGAAAGTGGTCTAAATCCTGGAAAACATACTCCCTGAGAATTTGCATGAAATAATATATACAAGGTTGATATTCTCATGCTGATTTAGATTAAGTTGTTGTGCTGTAGGCTAGATGTTTGAGTTCAGAAGACCTGGCTAAGCCCTTATCTTTCAGCAGGTTCAGGGCCACCTCAAAGCCCCCATCACTTAAAAATAATTAGCTGACTCTCCCACCTGAGCTAGTGATTTGATGATCTGTATGCTAAGCCAGACTCCTACAGGGGGAGAAAAAGAAAAGAGACCAGAGTGCCAGAAGGAAGCTTAATTTTTAAGGTAAATTTGGATTCCCTTAAAGGACACGTTAAAAATCTCTAAAGATACTCAAAACCCAGGGAATCTGTGATTTTTTCATGCCTACAGCCCTTTTTGTTCCCCTAGTCGTCTAGCCCTATTCTGTGCTTGACATTATATGTGGAAAATAATGCACATAATACTTGGCACTTCCTTTTGATAATGAAAACGTTTCCTATTACTAATACTGAGATTTATTCCTAAAAGGAAGGGGAAGAGCTTCCAGATGTATTCTTCGGTCCCCGGCCTTCTTTCCTTAAGGATTGACAGAGGGGAGGTTGTATCAAGGTCTTTGCAATGGGCTCGTTTATAATGAGAAGATATTAGGGGAGCACATCTAAGTGTGGATCACTAAGAGGCAAGTGAAAGGAGCACACACAGGAAGAGGAATAGAGACTTGTCCCAGCAGTGTGGCTTGTTCACACACTCCCACACTCACCCTAAACTCTGCAGACATGCAATTACAGCGTCTCATACGGCCACTCACCCATTCAGAGAAAATGAAGTCAAGCAATGATTTTTTTTTCCACTATGGGACAATCAAATAATGTGAACTTATAACTTTTATCAAAGAGAACGCCCGTGCATCTTGCTTCACCGTGGCTGGCATCCGGGGAGTGCCATGCAAGGAGTTTAGAAAAATATGGACTTTAGCATTTTGTACATCTCTTTATGATAAGACGAGAACAGTGAAAGGAAGTGTAAGGATTGAGCTCTGATAGAAAGTTGAGCTCAGGGGCAATGACTCTTTTGTTTCAGAAAGCTCTTTTGAGAATATCTGTAGATTAGCTTTAAGACCAGGCCAAGATGAACCTTTAGAACACAGAGGCAGTTTTTACTAGGCATTGGCCAAAACCAAAGCATGCTTCTAACTCAGATATAATGCATAAAAGTCCCTATTGATTAATTCTTAAAGTAAATCACATTTATCAACTGGAAGCTGTACTCTGAAACCCCCACCTCCACCGAGGGGTTATAACAGTGGGGGGAGAATGACACAAACAAGAAAGGTTACTCTATTGAGCATTCAGTTAAAGAATTCTCTAGAGGCCATCATCGCCCAGTTCTTTTCCACCATTTTATATCATGTGTGTGTGCATGCGCTTTGCTGGGGATTGAACCCAGGGGCATTCTACCTCCGAGCTACACCCCAGCCCTATTTTTTTTATTTTTATTTTGAAACAGGGTCTCGCTAGATTGATGAGAGTCTCACTACTTGCTGAAGCTGTCCTCAAACCTGCAATCCTCCTGTCTCAGCCTCCCAAGTACTAGTATTACAGGCGTGTGCCACTGCTCCTGGCTCACCATTTTATATCTGAAGAAGCACTACCCTGGCCAAGGTAGTGGTCACCAGAACCAGGGCTGAAATCATAGGCTCTGTTTCTTAATTCAGTATTATTTCTTCCCTACAATATTCCTTTCATTTTAAAGCAACTGTGTCATTTTTTGGTTTCATGGATCTTGATATAATATTAGAATTTAGGCTTGTATATTTGTATTCACAATTATTTCCCATTTTCCTACTAAACTTTACAAGGAAGCCATACCCATTCTTTGGCAACGATATGACAAGCTTGGTGTTTGATGTTATGTTAGAATGTAATTGTAGGTGGAGAAAAATTGTGCTTAGGGGCTTTCAGAAACTTTTGTTTTTTTAACAAAAGTTCAGTATCTCCCCCTCTTAGCCAAGAGGATATGTTCCAAGACCCCCAGTGGTGGGGGTATAGCTTGCCTGGCTTGCACAAAGCCAAGGCCCAGGGGTTAGATCTCCAGCATGGATTAACAAACAAACACACACACACACACACACACACACACACACATACACACACACACACACACGACCCTCAGTAGATACCTGAAACCTTGGATAGTACCAAACCCTATATGTGCTATGTTTTTTCCTATACATACACACCTACATACACACCTCAATTTATATATGAGGCACAGCAAAAGATTAACAATAATAACTCACGATAAAGTAGAACAATCATAACAATATACTCTAATAAAAGTTTTGTGAATGTGGTCTTGGTCACCATCTCTCTCTCTAAAAATATGTCACACTGTGCCCTATTTTCAGACCATGGTTAACTGTGAAAGCAAAACCATGATTAAAGAGGGACTACCATAATTTTTATAAAGCCAGAGAACCTCAACTTAGAGAAAAACAAAAAAGCAGAAACATAAGTTGCCTTAAGCTTCAAGAATTCAAAGAGACAAAAAAAAAATTAAAAAATGCCTTTGGCGCTCTTACCTATGTTTTCTTCATTGATAATTTCATTGAACTCCTTGGTTTTAACTCACTTCGGGGGGTGGGTCTTCCAAAACTATACCTTTAACTATCACCATGTAAGTGCTCAGCGCGTACCCTCAACTCTCCCATGGACACCCTCTGCAGGGTCTCCCTAGGCTACTCTGATGTAAACTGTTCACAGCGAAATCATCTTTGTCCCCATCCTAGTCAGCAGTTCCTCAATTCCCAATTCCCACTTAGTCTACTGTCACCATCATGCTATGACACAGGCTCAAAAGCTGTAGTCTGTCTCTTCTCCCAGTCCCCACGGCCAGTTTCTATATCTTATACCTGCCTTTTGGGGCCCATCTCTGCCTCTTCTACTGCTGATCACTGAAATGCTCCTGGAGCTCTGGGTCTTCCAGATAGGCTCCCTTTTATATTTCTTTGTTCTAGGTTTCTCTGTATCTGGACACCCCTTTCACCATTCAGATTTTATCTTACCACCAGCAATGTAATGCAAGTTTCATGTAGCCTTCTTGGACCATTCATCTGAAAGTATTTTCTTCCTACCCTGAACACATGAAGATCATCTTCTATAACTTTCTTATGGGCCACACTTGTTAGTTAATAAAAACAGTATTTGTCAAGCATGTACTATGTGTCAGACCTATACCTGCTCACTTTATATACATTTTCATTTAATCCTTTCAGTAGCCCTATAAAACCTGGGAAATGTCTCTAAAATGTATACAAATATTGATGCCAATGCCCCACTCCCTGGAATCCTTATTTAACTGATTTCGGGTATGGCCTAGACATGGGGACTTTCAAAGATTCTCTGAGTGATTCCAATGTGTAGCCAACCTTGAGAACCATTGATGTTACTCCAAACCCACCAGTCAGATATCCTCAAGTAGTTAGCATCACCTCTGAAGCTTTAAAATGCAAGAACATGCTTGGTTCCAACCCCATCCTACCGAATTAGAATCTCTGGGGACAGAGTCTGGGAATCCATGTGTTACCAAAGCTTCCTAGGGACACTGCCACATAGCCAGGATTGAGAATCACTTTCTTGATCAGACACAGCATCATTTCCTTCTTTTTTTTAAAATATACTTTTATTAGAGCATTGTAATCTCACATCATAATGAAGTTCAGAGTGATAGGAACATACATGCACCTAGCACTTGGTGATCTTCCTACCGGCTCCCTCCCCGTACCCTTCCCTTTCCTGTACATGATATTAAGATTAGCATTAATAATTTTGTAGATGTATATAGTGTCAATGAAAATGTTTCCTTCATTAATTCTTCCTCCCCACCACCACCATCCTCCCTAGACCCCCCTCCATCAATCCACTGTGGTTTCTCCTCCTTTATCTGGAGTCCCTCTTGTATCCCAATTTCTCTCTAGCTTCCACATATGAAAGAAAAATACGGCCCTTCACTTTCTGTGACTGTCTAATCTCACTTAGTATAATGTTCTCTAGATTCATCCATTTTCCTGAAAATGGTATAATTTATAATTTTGTTCTTCTTTATGGCTGAGTAGAATTCCATTGTATGTATATCCTGTAATTTTGTAATCCATTCATCTGTTGATGGACACCTAGATTGGTTCCATGATTTGGCTATGGTGAGTTGTGCTGCTATAAACATGGATATGCATGTATCACTGTAATATTCTGATTTCAGTTCTTTGGGGAAAATGCCCAGGAATGGTATAGCTAAATCGTATGGTGCTTCCATTCCCAGCTTTCTGAGGAACCTCCACACTGATCTCTATAGCAACTGCACTAATTTGCAATCTCACCAACAGTGTATAAGAGTTCCTATTTCCCCACATCCTCACCAGCATTTATTGTTGTCTATATTCTTTTTTTTTAACTTTTTATGTTCATTTATTGGTGCATTGTAAATTGTAATTATACATTTTGATATCAAAATGTTGTCTATATTCTTGATGATGGCCATTCTAATTGGGGTTAGATGGAATCTCACTGTACTTTTGAATTATTTCCCTTTTTATGAATGTGCTACAAGGATTTACATGTGTCTTACCCTCATAAAGAGTCTAAACTCTTTGAAGACAGAACAGGTTTACATTTGATTCACTTTGGTCTGCACTCTGGTGCCCTTATATACAATGTGTTTTAGAAACTAAAGAACCAAGAATATACCTTTTGTTAACCTTACTAAGAAAACAAAGAACATCTTTGCCAAATATATTCGGGCCCTCCATGTCCATGGGTTCCACATCCAAGATTCAACCAACCACAGATAGAAAACATTTGAGAGAAAAAAATTGCATTGTACTGAACTTGTACTTTTTTTTCTTGTTATTACTCCATAAACAATACAATATAATATATATATAATAGTATAAATACATATAAATATACATAAATAAATATATATAAGTAGTATAAATAGCAA